>CABFOQ010026914.1:6184-37117 GCA_900660455.1 Gephyroberyx darwinii | reverse complement strand
CATACACACACACACACACACACACACACACACAGTATAGACATAGGGAATTGTTGGTACCTGGCCTGGATCCATAATGACCCACTGTGACACACTCAAACTTAAACTCCCCTTCACACACACACACACCCGCACACACTTCCCCACCCCCCTCCCATTCCCACCACCCACACGGGCCCCCTTCTGGTGACGTGTGTGTTGCAGGAATCCCCTCTTGGCTCTTATTCATTTCTTTAGCCAGCCGTTAGCTGTGGTCTGGCAGAAGGGCCCTGTGACATTTCTTACTTGTCAAAGCTGTTGCACCATAACAAGCTCAACAGTGGATTTACTGCCAGAGCCTCTTTGTAGGCCAGCCAGGCTAATAGGGAAGAGGCCAGCGTTGGAAAATACCCCGAGTTCTGCTGGAAAAGCCTCCTTGGACACGCCTGCGACTCTCCAGGGATCGGAGAAGCCGAGAGGGCGCCCGGCCTGGCTCGTGTTGTGTATGTGTGTGTGTGTGGAGTGTGTATGTGTGGCCGGGTATGAGTTTATGTATGTACGTGCGTGAGTATGTGCTTTCAAGAATATAAGTGTGAATGCTAGTGTGTGTGTGTGTGTGTGTGTGTGTGTGTGTGTGTGTGTGTGGCTGGTGAGAGAGGATGTGAGCTCGGGAGAGAAATGAAGTGTGTGTCAAACCTCCTCTCTCTCTCTGTTTGGGCCTCGCTCACCCTGGCAACAGTGAAAACATGCATACTTTTTATTTTTTTATTAAAAAGACCTTTCAGGATGTCTTCAAGCACACAAGCTGGGCAGGAGAAGTGTGTGTGTGTGTATATGTGTGTGTGTTCACGCACGTTTGCCAGCGATACATTATATCCCCTATGCAATCAATTTACAGTGCGGTATTTTCTGCTTCGCTCACGTGCAGGCGCCGGACTCGGCTCATGTGGAGTCCATTTGACTTTTTCCTTCCCCACGGGAGCAGGGCAGGAATGATGACAGGAATGATGGAGATGAAGATGATGAGATGATGACGGCCTAACGGGGCACGGTCAGTGACATCACTCGGTGCCTCAGCTGGGGCTGCTAAGTGATGAGCGGTTTACACCCTCCACTGTAATGCTGTCCCCCCCGGCTTAGCTTACACAGGACGCACTGACTCTACCCTTATGGCAGCAAATAGAATAGAATAGAATAGAATAGAATAGAATAGAATAGAATAGACCATGATGCGTTCATACTGTAGCTCACATATGGAAAGACTTTTAAACCAATGTAGCAATAAAACTCTCCATTAAAACTAACACTAATGAATTCTTTGAGGTAGGCTGGCAGCTCCTGATGTAACAAACTGACTTCAGTAGTAGAGGAAAGGGGGAATACACACACACACACACACACACACACACACTAATTATGTAAAAAAAACAACAACATTATTCTTCTATAAAATGGCCAACTTTATACTGTATTACTGGGCAGCAAATATCCGGTGTATTCTACACTGCTTATTCCTCCATGGCTACAAATCTCTAGCACTTGCTTTTTTAAATAGATGAGGATTCGGGACTTTGTGAGGAAAAACTTTCACTAATTTTCATTTGATCCCTTTTACATCCTTAATTGACCCCTCGTCTTAAAGGTGCTATTACTGAAATCTGTTTGCACTGAAATCGCCAAACCACCACTCTTCACAGATGGTCAAACGAACTTAGGAGTTCATTTGGGAGTCCACCACTCCTCCATTTGTCCCAATCCCAAACATGGGATTATGCACTGCAAAATTGTCCATCCATGCACACTGGACAAAGTCGAGGTTAGCCCAGATAGACCCATCCTCCCATCCTGCTCCAGATGTCATCAGGACACTCATGTTCTGAACATGCCTCTCCCTGACATTCTACTGGGAGTTCATTTTCTAAACAATAACTAACTCGATCCTCTCATAACCTTGTGTGGCGTCATGCCAAGGGGGCGTAAGATCCCCAACTCTTAAGTCAGGTCCTGTGGCCTTCTTCACCCTGCTGGAAAAAAAGTCGCATTGTGCTTGCTCTGGAAGTCTGACCACCCACCTTCACACTCAGATGTTCTATACTTCATGAAACTGGAAAAAACACAAGCGCCATATATTATTATTTTTTTTAATTATATATATATTTTTAATGTTAATTTTAATTAATTACTTTCTTCTATGTGTGTTTACATGCATATACATACATAAATGTATATATGTGTGTATGTATATGTGTGTATATAGATATATATGTATGTATGTGTATGTATAGATATATATATATATATATAAATTCTCTTTTCCATGAACATAATATTGCATACATACAACAATAAGTGCAACATGCAATATGTCCCGTGTTATTTCATTACAATGGTGGTGGATCATTTCGTAATGAAGTATTAATGTGTTAATGTGTCTTATTGTATGCTACTTCAGTCTCCCTTTTTTCCCTCCTTAGTTTTGTCCCCTGTATACCCTGTTATGTCTCAATATGAGCTGTGTACTCTGTCTTCTTTTGGTCAACCCATAAACCCTTATTATACAAACCATTTACAAAAATAACTCTCAGTGGGGCTGCAACAGAAAAGAGCACCCCATCACCACTAACTGAGACGTCTATTGGCACACAGGAAGAATACTGACAGCATCTGAATTGTCCTGATATGGTAAACCCCATCCCTCTGGTATGTCCTGGAGGTTAAATCTAACACTAGTAGTTCTCTAGTACCATTTGGGACACAGTGTCCTGTCCTGTTTTCTTCTCCACTATGTTGTCTCACTCATACCCTGTCATCAGCAGCACACGACCAACAGCAATGGCCTCTCAGAGCCCGTCCTTCTCTTTCACTTTCACTGTGTCTGATGAGTCCCTATTGTCCCATCCCAGATATCCTGTGTTAACTGGCGGCGTCTGTTTATGTTGGGACGTGGACACGGCTCAAGGTGAAGGGATGGGTGGAACCTCTGTGTGTGTGTGTTGACGCACCCATCCACCTGCCTGTGTGTGAGTCCAATTGTGTGTGTTCACATTTGTCTGTATGTGAACATGTCTGTTTTTTAATATGAGCATGTGTCCGTCTTCATGTATGTGTGTGCGTGTGTGTGTGTGTGTGTGTGTGTGTGCTCCCATGTACAGGCAGCCTCTCTAAGGCCCACAGGATGGGAGACTACTGGCTCCAACCTGGAGGAAACAGCTGATCATCCATTGTCACGTAGGGAAGAGAGCTTAGCTGGAGGGGTGATGGGTCAAGGTCAGGGTCAAGGGTCAAGGGTCAAGGTGCAGGGGTCTTTGGGAAGGTAGAGACACACCACACCACAGCTGTGCTCTAGACATGGCATGCTTTGCCAGGTGCTGCAGTTAAATAACTGCTGCTGATTGACAGGCCATGTGAGAGAACCAGCGATGGACATCATGTGTGGTTGAGGCATCAAGGCAAAGCAGCACCTATCCAGAAAGTCAAGGAAGAATTCTTGTTTTCCTGTTGACATCCATGGGCTTCATTCAGCCATTGAGGTAGATAAAGGACCATATACACTTTTCATTCAACTACAACAATGAAAAGTAGCAAAGTTGGACTTGGAGCAGATTGTGTAATAATATGTCCATATACCTGTGGAATCAGCCAGGGTAGTACTGTCTGGTGTTGAGATCCAAAGTTTGACTGGATTTTCTGTTATTATTATTATTTAGTAGTAGTGGTAGTAGTAGTAGTAATAGTAGTAGTACTAATAGTAGTAGTAGTGGTAGTAATAGTAGTAGCAGTAATAGTAGTATTGTTTTCATGTATTCATGTTTGCTGTATTCAAGGCTTGTAAAACCCAACTAAATACCAGGTTTTAATCTGCAGTGATTCATCAGCTCAGCTTTTGGTCTCGTCGGTCTTCATCAATCAAACATCCTATGGAAAACACAACACAATGGGCAAGTTTATACAAGATCAGTGCTAGTGGACACACTTCAACAGGGAGGTTTATTGGATAAAAACATGCCTGTGCCCTTGTGATGACAGTGTCCTCTCTTACCAAGATTGAGGCCATATGTGGAAGTGCATTAAATACATTAGAAAACATAAACGTGATGTATACCTGACCTCTTATAGCCTCCGAGGGAGTGCAAGGATGTTTCTGTCCTTATATTTTTAGATTTAATACAAGTCAGACAGCAGTGTTTTCCCTCTCTGGGTGATCTCTGCATTGAGATGAGTTATACTCACTAAAAAGTCTGTCTCTGGCACGCCTGCTGTGCTTTGTTCAACCTGGGGTGTCTCATAGATGACATGCAATAATCTCCCTGAAACACTCCTCATCTGAAATGTACGCTATGTATGTGTGGTTTGGATCCCTGCTTGACAACATGATCTAGAATGCCACAGCATTGCCAGAAATAAGACGTTAAAAATGAAAGGAGCTTCTTTTTTTTTTAAGCTTAGCTACACATGGACTGTTTATCATAGAGTTGCACTGCAAAAAAAACAGTGTTGAAAGATTGTTAATGTTTGGTCGGCAAGTGGGTGGTAAGAGAGGAGAAACAATGAGAAACACAGGATCCACTGTAGGAGAACGAGTGATGACGGAGCTGGACACTGCACAGAGGAGGTGCTCTGTTTCAACAGTATCAGCAGGGCATGAAACTGACTTTTTTTTTTTTGATCAATTTTTTTATTGACAAAAATGCATGAAAACAGAGAAAGTACAGAAATTCAGTTTTCACCCCAAGCCACCCCCCTCTCCCTTCCCTCCATGAAACTGGCTTTTTGATGAACTCGCTATAGTGGCAAGTGAAGTCACAATTTCACAATTTCTGAAGTTTAAAGGAATTTTATTACCCAGAAATCATGTAATGTGAAGTCAGTATACTAAATGTCTTCTTCTTAGTGGAGGTGGAGGTGGTGAAGAGCCAACATTTACCAGCATTTGGCTGGTGGCTTGTGTTTTCAAGCTCTGAATACCAAGAAGATGTGAGTAGTTATGTTTGTGGGGATATATGTAAACAAATGTCCCCCTCGCAGCCAATAAGTGACAAATATATCACCTTGTTTTATTTTGTATTTTTGATGCCATCCTAAGGATACTTAGGAACACTGTGGTGAGATGCATCATTTCCCCAACTTTTGTCGAAATCGAATCAATGGTGTCAATGGTGAGATATCGTGTTTAATACATGGATGAACAAACAAAAAATGTAGCGTCCCTCCCCCTCTGTAGCGGCTAATGTAGCGGCTAGGTGGTGAAATGGATCATTCCCCCAGGTTTCGCCAAAATCTGATCAACAGATGATGAACGAATGGACAAATGAAAGCACTGACGGATACCCAACCATCATATGATATCCCATCACGTGGGAAACACAATGTTTTAACCCTGCTACCTCCACTAGAACTGAAAACGGGGACCAAAATAGGGATGGATGTGGAACAAGAACCAAAATTACAAATAACAACAACTGGTGCAAAACGATCCATTCGTTTGAGGGTCAGGTGCACAGCAGGTTCCATTATGCGTTTTACAAGCCAGCTGGGCATTTACTGCTAAGTCTGTTCTATTGGGTTTTACCAACTGGAGCTCTCAGAGCGCCTCGGCTCAGCCAACTGGTTCTTCTAGACAAACAAATAGAAATCTGTTCTAAGTCTTCAGATATGTGAGAAAAATGATGGCCACGTTTGAGAGTGTACCTTACAATCTATAATGCAGTGGTACATAAAAAGTGGGTCAACTATGGCCTCCAGTTGGTGATCATCACACTATTCATTACATCATAGTGGCATCAGAAAATGAAGCCACAACACAATGACATTGAGGTACAACACAATGGAAGTTAGCCACAACGGACGCGAGTGGCAGATGCGTTACTTCTGGTTTGGGTGTTTAGCTTTCAAAATAAAAGCACAAAAGTAAGTATGTATTTAATCATATCATCAAACTCAACAAGTGAGAACTCAGATTAATGTTTGATATCATAAGAATGTGCATATTTCTTTTTACTACAAAGGCTGCATATTTTAGACAGCCATACAGAACACATACTAAATGAGACACAGCACAGGTCAGCTTTCATTGCTGCTGCACTGGGAACAATTATATTGTGTTGACTTGCAAAGCATTGTTGATAAATTGGTGCATCGATGCCGATGAATGTACATTAGTGCTACTTGGTTGTCTAATAAGAGGTCTGATCACAGCAATACAAAGTGCAGCAGGGGGACCTCTCAGATCCTGAGTCTCCCTATAGCAAACACATAGGTTTCCAGCTCACTGTCCAGTCAACTGGGGTCCAATGTAAGCCACTAGGAAAAGAGAGAGGACCCGGGGTGAGCTAATGGGAGAAAAGAGAGGACCTGGGGTGAGCCAATGGGAGAAGTTGGAGGACCCGTGGTGAGCCAATAGGAGAGGAGAGAGGACCTGAAAAGCCAAAGAAAAAAAAGAGTTGGTAAACTGGTTCCAGTTGCGTCACATATCAGCCTGTGCCATCATGGAGGGCACAACCTATATACAAATAATATGAAATAACCAGGCTAGAAAAAGAGACACTGAAAAAGACAATGGTGGTATGTATAAAGGTTCACTCAGTAGCATTATAAGTACAAGTGAAAGTCTGCAAAGGTATACTTTTTTTTGCCAAATGTAGGTTATTGTGACACAGTAAATTGTCTTGTTTTTAGTCCTAGTCCTACTTCAACCTCAACCTAAATAGGTACAAAATGTTCACAATATGATATTATGGCACAGTAAAAGTTCATACTAAAACAGCTTTGAAAAATGTTTTGGACTGAGAAAGATATTTAGTTCCTACTTTCACACAACGATGCAGGTAGCGGCTATGGACGACTTCTGACATTGTGTTATGGAAAATAATGATGTAAGTGTGTTCTTTATTCCTTGACCTAATCAAATCACAAGGATGAGCAGGTCTTGGTGTCAAAGGATTGTGCCCATGATTGTTTAACTAACCTTCGATCAGACCAGATAGGAGGGGAAACACGTGTACATTAGAGATACCATACTGACTTCATCATATTAACATAGTGACATGTCTATGTAACATGGAGTTTGTACCTGTATGATTTCAACATCCCATTACATCAGTTATGTGTATGAATGTACCTGAGGAACTGAACTCCTCAGCTCATTCTGCATACACCTCGGTGTGTGTAGTTTCAGCTCTGCTTGCAAGCATTAAAGGCCTAAGAGACATCTCTGACAAATATTGTGTTATAGCTTTATTAAGCTGCTCTCGCCAATTGGACAAATTGCAATTGCCATGACAATCGTCTCAACTTTTATTTTGGCAATGTATTTACACAGCAGTCATCTACAGCATCTACAGCAGTCAAAGTATAAATGCTTGCAGAGACAGCTTGAACAGGACAGTTCCTACTATTTTTTTTTTTTTTTTTTTGGACTGACTCTTTGATGTCTAACTGTTGAGTGGCCCTTTCGAGCTTTAATATCAGGCCACTGGACCAGGCTGGGTGGAGAGTGGTGGAGGAGATGCTAACACACTAATGGGAAAGAAGGAAAAGACAGGGGGAAGATAGAGGGGGAAGAAGCAGGGGAGGAGTCAGGTGTGTGTGTGTGTGTGTGTGTCTGTGTGTTTACCTTCAGTAGCCCTATGGGCAGATTACAGAGGTCACTCACTTAGAACAGATTCACAGCCTCCAGTCACCATGGCAACCATGATGCCTTTGATGTAGACTACTCATTAGCAAAAAATTACAAGCTTGGCATGTGATTTTATCTTGCATCCAGACTTCTCAATAACACTAATAATAATCTTTATGTACCATAGTTAAAGTTACACAGTAACATAAAAACAAACATAAAAAAACAGATACGATTGACAGCAAAAGCAATGAAAGCTAAGAAATAGGTAGGAAATAGGTAAGAAATATAACATCAAACATAAAAGGAAACCATTAAAGGGAGTGTAAAATATCATTACATGAAAGCAAGTCTATAAAAGTGACTTTTAAGACGTGATTGAAAAGATGATACAGATTTAACAGCCTAAGCTCCTTTAGGCAGGTCCAAAGTCTAGGAGGCCTTACTTCAGGATGTTTTAGTCACCTTACCACACTGGGCTGATAATTTTACAAATTTCAATACATTTCACCTTATTCAGGCCACTCATTCAGGTTCTTTTCAGAAATAGCCTCAAAACAAGGATTTTTTAAACAAGAAACTTGTTTTAAGACAATTTCAGTGTGTTGAGATAATAAAAATATAAAATATAAAATAGTAAAAGTAAAATCCCTTGCAAGCTTGTCATTATTTGCAGTGTGGTCAGTACAACCATTTTTAAAGCCCTCCCCCGCTGTACGGTGGCCCTGTGAGGACATCTCAGACTCAGTTTGTCAGACTCAGCTGACCTCATAGACATTTTCAATCAAGCCTTGCAAGTAAATCATTGGTTTACAAGGCAGATTAGGAGTGACAGCTGATCTCTACTAATCAGGAAAAAAACACAGAGTATTGGCCCCGCCCCTGGCACCACCTGAGCCTCGTTTTGTGCTGGGACTACGATTGATGGAAATAATCAGACAACGCTTTTTGAAGCACTATCTAGAAATTTGAAAGGGGTCATACTGGAGGAGGACTTTAATCTTTATTTATCCATAAACTAAACGTATTTCTCTCAGCATCACTTCACATTCACAGTTAAACATGTTCACGCCTGCCAAGTGCAACCATGGTCCTCTGCTGCGTCTGCAACTTTTGAACCAAGTGGATGAATGCAGTAAAATGTTTAAAATAGCTAAATAACTAAATGAACAAGCAAGCAAGCAACTGAATTAAATTAATAAATAGACAAACACATTAATCCATTGATCGATTGAATGACTGATGGATTAATTTATTACTTAACACCTTCTCTTCTCTTAAGGTTGCTTTTACAAAATCCTACAAACAGCATCAGTCTTTGTCTAAATCTGCTGCCACTGGTTTCTCTGCAAAGGCCAAGTTGGCGGTCGGCCCCAAGAGCAGGAATCCAGTTGGAAATCTTCTTAGCGGTTTCGCAGGAGAGACGGATTCCCGGGATTCCATGGTGGAAGAAGAGACGTCTGTTGTGAGATTTTCAGCAGTCTTCTCTCTCTCTCTCTACCTCTTTACCCTTCCCTCTCTCTCATCTCCTCCTTGTCACATAGTAAATCCTGCCTGTGGTCTGGACACTTCAGCACCAGCATATGTATGTGTGTGTGTGTTCGGAAGAGGTGGGGGGGGTTCTGTCAGTAGGTAGACGCCGTATTGTGCTCAGTGAATCATTGATAGAACATTTTCACAAGGGTGAGGTAGCTGTAACTGTATCTTTACTATAGGCTCATATTCATATGGAGACAAGTTGCATTAACAAAGGTAACTGACAGACTCGGCCTTGAGATGGAAAATGGTTCTGAAATAGTGAATTCAACTCTTTTTCAACCCAGTTTTTATATTTGGATTACTGCTGGAAGTTGTGCTACCTAAGAACTGAGGGAGCTTAAACTCAAAATACGGCCTCAAAACATATCAGGGTTTCATTTTCTGTCTGAGGTATTTCTGCTCTCTTTGTATTCCCAAGCACTCCAAGAATGACAAGAATGAGTGGCCTTTTTTTTCTGAAAGACCCCCACCACCACCGTTAAAACGGTGTATTCACTTACAGGAAGCAAGGCTCATGGTTAAAATGAACCTGAGCTGTTTTGAATGTCTTCAACACTTGTCATGTAACTCTATGCTGAAACTGATGCGCTAATTTGCCAATGCGATCTGATCTGTCAAAATGTTCCTCAGGTGAACTGAAAAAGGTCCCCCAGGACCTTCGGAGTATGGGAAGAAGGTTGTGTCAAACCCTCCCTGACCGTCACATCCATTGGCATTCAGCATCTTAACACTGATACCAGGTGGACGTTAACTCTGATGACTCAGTGTCAATTATGGACTCGTAGAATTGACAGTATTAAAGGAAAAATCCACCCTAAAAAAACAAAACAGCTACTGGCAGTGTACCTTGCATACCTGGGTCCATTTTATTGTTTGGTGGTGTATTTTTCTTATTCCTGGAATCCATTGAACATGACAGATTGATGATATCGAGCATCTGAGGGTGCATTTCTTTCCCTTTAACGACTATAATCAGCATTCGCTAACTTGCTAACCCTGAGCATTCCAATTTCAGTTCAATAACACAACCCCGTTGGTGCTATGACTCCTCCCGTGGCACTGTTCCCTGTTCTTCAAGTGTTGTTTAAGCGCCCCAGCGCACCACCCGGACCATTACACCAAACCCAGAGCACTAAACCGGACCACCTCCACGATAAATACCTTAACCATTTCCTCCTGTTCCCCAATCCTCCACGCTATACTTAAGTGCACTATTTTACGACCCCCATATCACGTTGCGAGCTGGACCTGAACCATTGGCACACATTTGCAGTTTCATTGCTGTAGATTTGATTGGCAGGCCTCGCTCTTAGTTGGTTTCTGAACTGTGCTGAGATGAAGAACCGACTGTAGACTCTTGGGTGGTGCGTTTCGGTGTTGCCTGCTGCGTCCTGGCTAATGCGGAGCTTTTCGGACATTTGATTTTGAGCTTGTCTGACTTCTGACACATCATCACCGGCTGCCAGCGTAAACCCAATACAAAACCTCACATCTGAATAGCAAATCATCTGGTCAATCAGTTGACTGTTTTCCTCCCATCGTTCCCTCTTTATCGAGAAATTGAGAATTCTTGGAAAATTCTTTGTTTGTGGTTTCCTGACCGCAATAGGACCGGACAAACAAGCCCGCCAAAATCCAACACAATGCAAAGTTCTCTCCGTTGAAAGTTCAGCTCAGAATACTTGACAGTTTCTCCCTGTGAACTATCTGACCTCGGTTTACAGCTCGACTCGAGCCCAAACGCAAGCTTTTCGTGAGCCCAGTCCTGACTAAAACGTAAAATGGCAAATTCTTTTGACTGCTAAATTGCTAATAGTATTTTTCAACAAGATGTTTGAGCCAGACCCAAACCTGAGCAATTATGTGTGAAATTCAGCTTTGCCTAATCCAAGCCAATCGAGTCCTGTCAGGTTGTGTCAGGTTTGGGCATAAATATCCCGTTCTTTCTCATGCAGCCTGGTATTTGCCCCAGGGCCGCTCTCTCTCTCTCTCTCTCTCTCTCTCTCTCCTTCCGTCCTGAGTTGGACCTGGCCTGCAGTTGGTTGGGTTTTGCTGCTCTGTCTTCCAGGCCTCTAAGCCAAATATTTTCCCCTCCACAGGTTTCCACTGACAGGCTGTGGGAACCAGGCAAGACCAGCAGCAGCAGCAGTAGGAGTCTCCTGTCTGTGTGCCCTACACTGAACTTGGTGTGTGTGTGTGTGTGTGTGTGTGTGTGTGTGTGTGTGCTGTGTTTGTGCATATATATACTTTTGAATGTGTGTTTGTCCTTTGTCTCTCTCTTATTCTCTTTCACACACTTTCTCTCTGCCTCGTCCCCTCTCACAAAATGAACTAATGTTACTGCTAACACCATGCTTAATGCTAACGCTTCCACAAGCAATTTGAATGGAAAAATCAATCTCCAACTTCAAACTGGCGTCAGCAGGAGCATCAGTCTTTAAAGGTTACTACCACAGACATGTCAGGCATAGCAGCTCAACAAGGACCTAATGAAAACACTACAGGGTCTTTTATAGTCCATTGCAATACATAACTCTGTCTGATGCTCCACGCGCTCCCTTGTCTCACTTGTTCCTGTTTCGTCGTTCCCATCTCTCTCACATCCAGGTAGCATTTTCCCACCAATCTCGCCTTCAGCCTCTACCCCATGTTCTCCCTCCAATATTCCCAACCTCTACTTTCTTTCTGTCAGTTTCTTTGTCCCTCTTTCTGCATACCTCTCTCTTTCTCTCTCCTTCCCCCTATATCTATCTCCCACTCTCCACCATTCTTCTCCGGTTCTCTTTTTCCTACTCATCCCCTCGGAGCCAGTATCAACAGGAGTGAGAAGGGAAAGAAAACAAAACCAGGAGAGGATTGGACGGGGGGGCTTCTTCCACTTCCCTGTGAACACAGGTGGGTTTTTACGTGCACACACACATTTACGCACACACACTGCCTACATCTGCTGCCTCCATTCTGTCATAAAAAGGTGGAGGTAGAGGAAAATCCACATAGAGGACCGTCTGCTTCATCTGACCTTGCCGACCTTGACCATCTTGTAAAAGGTCAGATATTGCGCATGTAGCTCAGTACTGCCTGATCAGAATGGAGATGCACCTTTTTAACAGTGTGCAGGAAACCAACTCAAGAATCTCCTGCTGTGGCTACCTTGAAATGGCATCTGTGGTAACCGCCATCGTTGAAGACTTTGAAGAAGACAATTTAGTTCAGTTTCACTGTTCTTTCTTTTTGCGTTGCTTTCCTCCGTTGTTGTTGCTCTGACTTCCTGCTCTGTGGCCGCTAGCCTCACCTTGATAGCCACAACCCAAGTCAGTGCTGGCCATGCCCACAAAACACGGCCACAATAAATGGTACACGCACACATTTAGGGACACTTAATAATGTATAATGCATGCTATTAATTTATTATTTTCATGTGAAAAAAGTTACATATTGCAGCTTTAACACGAGGCTCAACACTAGAATATTTTTTATAATATTTATAATATTTTATAATTTAGAATAAATTAATTTACAATATTTTCAAATATTTTTTAAACACTATCCCTGTTTATAGTGCGGTATAAGACACTACAAGTCTGTGTGTGATTTTGATTGTATTTTGCTTTTGTATGTTGTCTGTCTAAAACCTTTATATTTGCCTTGATGCTTCTTTGTTGGTGAGGTCTTAAAAAGGAGATTCTCGATAACTACCTGGTTAAAGAAAGGGTCACATCAGGTAAAGCGTCACTTCTCACTTCTCCTCACTTCTTAGAGCAGTAATATATGTATATATATATCTATTATCATGTACAGGTAATTGCTGAGGCTAAAACACATAATTACACACGTTCATTACATGTTTTGATTTCTCTGGATGTATCAAGGTATATGAGTCGTGAGGTAGGAACCTCGGGCAAAGGGGAGAAGAGCAATTATACAACCTCACGAGATCCTCAGCACTCTCTTTCTCTCTCTCTATCTCTCTCTCTCTCTCACTCTTTCTCCCACCACAACTACTGTTTGTGGTTTTCGTGTATTTTGACTTTTGTAACCCCCACAAGCGTAATTCTTTCTGACAGTGACTGATTAGTTGCTGGCAAGACCCCCACATGTATGTCTTTGTAGTTTTTTGACTCAGGACAAAATAATTGACACGGCATCTTAAAGTGGATCGCTGTGTTCTCCCAGCTCACGATTCTCCCCCGGGGTTAAAATAAATGTCAAGTGAGTTATCACACGGGTTCTTTTTTAAAAATTTTATTGTCAGGCGGTGATGTATGTTTCCTATCACAGTGGTAATTCCATAAAATTAATCTCAGTCGAGGAGGTGTTCGAGGCTACAAAGCTGCTCCTCTTGTTTGACGCAGGATTGGGAAAGAGTTGTAATCATTCACCTCTGCCTTTGATGTCTGAGACCAACCACACCTTCTTGCGTTTGAAGATGTGTTCTAACGCTGATCGAATAAATCGCGTGCTTTACTGCAGCGAGATCGGAGCCCTCAGGGCCTCGAGAGGATGCGTTGCGTCACCTGAAAGGCCCCCTATAGTTGGCTGGCTCCTAAAAGGCCTGATCAAAAATGCCAGGTCAAAAAATATGAGCTCCCACCTCATACGCTGATGACAACTTTCCATCTGTCACTGTTCTGATCATCTTTCTGCTTTCCTAATTTTCCCACGATTTATAAAAAATAGTATTAACAATATATATACTCGTACCTTGTACAGGTAAAAGCATCAAACACTGAAGAATTGCTGCGTGTTTGTGTACGACACTAATAAACGTGAGAAATTCAATTAGAGCAGCAACAAAGGTGAAAGGTGGGATTATGTCTCTTGACTAATATCAATGGGGCTATGCTATCCTGTTGTAAGGAGCGTGAATGCGGATATGTTTCAGCGGCCCTGAATGGGGATATGCTTTCCCGCTGTCCCCATTCCCATGTAACGTAACTCCCGGAGCAGAGAGTGAGACAGAGGGGGAACGAGATAGAGAAACACAGGGAGAGAGAGAGGAGATGACCCTGATTCTTGATTCTGTCACCATAATAACAATGAGTGTGTCAGCTGTTACCTGACACTCCAGTGGTACTTACTGCAAACCCCTAGCCATAATCCACTTGTTACAATCACGATCTATGTGGTAGAAGATGAATCACTCAGTAGAAAAAAAAAAGAAAAAGTTTTTGGTCAGTACCAGTGGGCGCTCACCCTTTCTGTGCGCTCTCTCCACCGCAGGGGGCGTGGCTAGGACCGCCCCAGAGAACCATCGTGTTTTAAAATTTCACATTTCATGGCTCACTTTAGCCGTCGTTCATAATGATGAATCACCATGCACATATCCTACCGTTCCTCTTCTCCTCTCCACCCAGGACCAATTAAAAACCTGCAGAACTTACTGCATTATTGCAACTCGTTCTACTCAAACTAATGACAGTGATTGGCAGAGCTCCCCACCAAAATATGCACACAGATATACCAAGTTTAGACAGACAAGCTCAGTTCATGTCCTGGTGTGAACCTCAACGCAACCTATACTTATAAAGCTGGTTCATGTAAAACAACCGTCCCGCCCTGAATAAAAATATTTGGGGCTATTCTTAAAACACTGGGGGCTCAAACCCTTGACAGAAAGCCCCAGGTGACACCACTGCTCCTCCTCCTATTTTCCCTCAGTCCCTCCACAAAAACATCATTTTTTGCTCTGCAAATTCGCAATACCTTTGGTGTAATTTTGTCCAAATAAAGTAGTAAAGGTATCTCCAACAGAAGGCCATACCTGCTTCATTCTTCCTACAGTGAGAGCAGAATCCAGCGAGGTTTGTGGTACCAGGAAACAGGGGCAGAGTGAGATATCTCTACTTCTTCCTCTTCCCGGCTTCACACCGCAATCTGCGTGAAAACTCAATTCTCAGTGGCTGGACTGGAAGGTATCTATTACTTTTGTATAACGGAAAGTATAAACTTACAATTAAATCATTTGTACATCAATACATCATGTTTTTACAGTCTACTATCTTGGCACTATCATTTCATCTTTTGTGCTCATTATTATTTGGGCTGCTGGTAATGTAGGTGGTTCATGAATTAAAATGGATTCTATTGCTGAGCTCACCGTAAATCACTCCGGACAAAAGAGCGTGTTGAATGTTGAAATGTTCCAGCCCAACTCACATTATCTTAACGTCTCAGTGAGATCTGCTGGGACTACTGCTGCTGGTTTGTACATCCTCATAATGCTGGAATCCAAAACTTTTTTATTCATACATTTTCTACTTACTTATAATTTGAGTGTTTACATAGCTTCCCTTTTCTTTTTCTTTGATGTATCCTATTGCTACTTGCATGGGAAGAGAGCTATTTTAAATTGCATACATTTGTCATATTGAACTGTTGCATTAAAACAAATACTACTACTACTAGTATCAAGTCAGTGTACTGTAGCTAGTGACGACTAGTAGTGGTAGTAGTAGTACCATGACACTCTCTGACGTTGTTTGATTTAGTCTTTGCTTTTCCCGAGGCCCTGGATGTGTGAGCTGAGAAAACTGAATTCGAAATTACAGGAGGATTCAATTCAGTAATAACCGCATTCAATTACAAGCCTTTATTTTCAATTTAAAACTTACAAATGAAATGTTTGCATTTATTTATTCAGCAAATTTCAACTCAAAAGGGTTTAATATGAGCACGACAAATGTATGTCATACGTGCATACAACTTATTGTAGAAAGAAGTTGTGATTGCACATAATTGCTGGCTTTGCCCTTTCAAACTTTTTGTTGTTGTTGTTGTTTTTTCAATGCTTTTTTCAAAGCTACAAAACTGTTTGAGGATGGAAATGATGGAAAACTGTAGAAACTCATCCCCCACTACAACTCAACATATCAAGGGGAGAGAATTTATTAGTACGGTCAGTTTGGCCAGAGAGGCCAGTTTTTCCTCCTAGATTTTCTGAACGTTTTGTCTCTCACGAGTATAAAGTATAAAGTATAAAGTATAAAGGTTATTGCGATGCTTATGACCCCACATGATCTCATTCCTCACACCTCACCTACTTAGGTGTTAAGATTGAAGATCTTATTTTTTCTTAACACAAGCGAAAAGAAATCTGCCAACGGGGTGAGATAGTTCTACTTGTTTCTATCTATTTGTGTCATTTCATTTTCTTGAATCAAGAGTCATTTTCTTTGCTAGTGGAGTTTTCTGCCTTAATTCTTCCTGGTTTCAGATACTGATGCAGTAGCAGGTGAAACTGTGTAGGAAAAAAGTGGAATTATATTACCCCACTGGCAGAATTTATCACAAAAAAATTGATTTGTTAATATGGACATTTTTTGCAGTGTAAACAGGTCGGGTTTTCTGAGGACACGCACACGAGAGACATTAAAGGACGTCAGATTTATTTGACTTTTGATACTGAAGTGTACCACTAGATAGATTATGTTATTTTAGCAATATTAAACCCAAAACAATTTCTAGATTTGTTTTTTATTCATTTCCTCAACTTATTCCATTCAAAGATATAGGATAGACAAACTAACTAACACTAACACTAACCAATGATTGAATGATGTTATAAAAATAGCTGTTATGATGCAGATACACCTGTACTGCTCTTCCTGATAGTGCCACCTGAGCACAGCAGATCCTTTAATTATCCTCTGTATCCCTGTTTCAATGGCCTGTGCATGTGCGCATACTGACACACACACACACACACACACACATTACCCACCACCTCCAATGCTCCTACCTGCCGATATGCAGTGTTCACCCCCCCTCAGACTGTCAGTGTCTGGGATCTATAATCCCTGAAGCCCCCCTGAGCATCAGGAGAGAGAGAGAGAGAGAGAGAGAGAGAGAGGGGAGGAGGAGAGGAAGAGAGGGAGACAGAGTGAGGGAGAGATTGGGGTAAGGGAAGAAAGAGAGAGAGAGAGACCCTCATTCTCTACCCACTCCTCCTCCTCCTCCTCCTCCTGTATAGAGGGAAAAAAGGAGAGGAGCGTCTGAAAGGCAGCCACTACTTAACCACCTCCTGAGTCTGTTTCATAATGTTAGAGACTGTCTGAAGAGTAGAGGCTCCCTGAGATTACACATCACTCTAACCAAGGTCTAGACCGACACTCTGCACAAGAATGGCTTGTTTTCAACTCATCCAGTTAAAGGAATAATCAACAACATTTTCAGATAATAAATGTCCATGTTGCTACTCTATATGTGATTGATATAACACAATAGTGATTCAACCTCTAGGTAGTTCATGAAAGCTTTTCCATTTGCTGTTCTAAACACCGGTGTCAGGTCTTTCCTGGGAGAAATCCTCTGGCAAACAGGAAGTGAGGCATTTTACGTTTACGGTTTGCTCGGCATAAACAGAAGAAGAACTGGGTAATTAGCATCAGCCGCGATAGCCACAATCTTTTTTACAGAAACACTTCATCAACAGAAAATCCAAGGAGAAAGACGGTCCCAGTACTGAACACACTGTTTGATTGACAGGTGCAGTGAAGAAACACTACAGCAATGAGTGAGCAATGAGCAATGAGCAATGAGCATCAAAGATGAAGACGAAAGTTTACAAGAAAAACACATAAAAAAATGTATGAACAAATGACCATTTAAATGGTCATTTGTTCATACATTGTTGTATGATACATATGTTACTGGAAAAAGTGTTTTGTGTTGCTTGCGTTACAACACAACAAAGTGATAGACGTTTTGTGTTCCCATGTGTGAAGATATTGATATTGCAACTGCTATTTGCACTTCTGGTTAGATGCCAAACTGCATTTCATTGTCTCAGTACTTGTCCTCTGTGCAATGACAATAAAGTTTAATCTAATCTTGAATCTAAAAGATGAGGAATCTTGAACACATGTTGTGCTGAAGGTGTGCCTCATAGTTTAAGCTATTGAATGAGACCTTAAGCATTTTGAAAGACGTGTTGTGGCTCGACCGGCGGAGGCCTGTGGTGTTGTGTCTCCACCAGCCATGCTAGCTAGGCAATGTTAGCTAAGCATAAACAGAAGTCTGATTTTCTTCTGTTTGACTATTAAATCAATATTGCCAATACTGCAGACATTGTGTAACATAAACCGTCAGTTTGTTGGTGATAGTAATCCATCATAATGTGGTATTATCCGCGTCGGTTAGCCGTCTTATCACGTGGTTTGTTAGCAGAGGTTGCTAGCTTTAGCTAGCATAGAGAAACCAGAAGTAGAGTGGTATATATTCCGTTTTTAGCCATGCTGCATTAAATTGATGCTATTTACTTTCTTTTGCTGCTTTTGATGCCATTTTCAAGAGTCATAAAAGTGAATGACTATAGCTACAATACTATAATACCTTCACACAACCTTGCCTATGCCTCATCAATAAAAAATATTAAAATATCAGATAATTTTCAGTACTACCACTGACAATTCTCTATACTAAACCAAAACTAAAAGAGATGAATTTTTATTTTTTCTGGACCTAACCTTGTGTGGCCCTGGCCTAGACTGACGAACATGAAGATGAACATATGAACAGATGCATTAATACAAAATGAAAATATAATTTAATTTGATTTCACATAAACAGATGGTTCCTTGGCATGAGAGCAGCCTACGAAGCTAATGCTAATGGCCACACAAACATCAACAAATTGAAGTTCCTGCTATTCATAGGGACTTGTGTGACACGTTTAATTTAATTCTCATGAATCAAGTTTAATCAACAACAAAGATTTATTTTCCAGCTAAATAAGGATGTGAGCGGGGAGACAGAGAGAGAGAGTAAACACCCATATATCAAGTTTCTGGTGCATCGTAACATACTCGTTCGATCCTATCTTTGCTGAGTGTGTGTGTGTGTGCCGTTGAGCGTGCATGCTCGGTGATTTCTACGACAGATGTTGGAAGTTTTAAAGCGCCTCAACCCTTCAGAGGCATCTAATCATGGCGCTTTGTTTTCCAGGCATCTGCTGTCTTTGTTCCAGAAACGTGTCTTTCATTTCAGGGAGCTGCTTCCTGACTGTGTGTGTGTGTGTGCATGTGTGTGTGTGCATGTGTGTGTTGTGTGTGTGGTTTCCTCTGCCCTTTCATCTGCTTTTATTATTATTATTTAGATGCTCACAGCATAGGAGAAGAGAAGAAACACACTAATAGCCACTGGAACGCCCCCAACACCACCTCCTGCCCTCCTACCATAAACACACACACACACACACACACACACGTTTGTAGTCAGACACACACATGTTCTGTACATGCACACTCTCAAACGTGCGCATACACACGTCCATGCACAACACAAACAAGCGATTGGACGCAGTTAAAAGGGAGCACATTAGGGGTAACCGGAGACTGAATCGAGCCCATACAGTAATTACGTGTCTACACCTGACAGGGGAAGAAAGAAAAAAATCCAAGAGAGGAGAAAAAGAAAGAGAGGAAAAATGAAAGGAGAGGAGCAGGGGGTGAAGAATTGTTTCCAGAGCCCACCTAGGTTGAAGCTGCATGGAGAGAGAGAGAAGGCTCAAAGCAGGAAAACAGACAGAAACAGAGAGAATGGAGGAGGAGGGGGTGAGAAAGAGAGAAAAGAGACAGAAAAAGAGAGAGAGAGATTATGAAAGAGCAGGACGAAACTCCTTCAGCTTAAACAGACCTGACAGCGTCTCTCTACTTCCCCCAGACAGGTTTGTATGAAAATGTTTGGCCTCAGCTGTCAGCTCCAACCATAACAGCTCCTGGTAATACATCACCATAATCACCCTTATCCTGCTAAATGCAGCCATCACAATCACTTACCACACACCGTATGACCAGACAGGCAGTGTGTTGGGGGGGAAGTACACAAATTCTTTACTTAATGTAAAAATGCCCCCGTGGAATTCTACTGGAGTATTCTCATATTTGATTGCACTTCAAAGTAAGAGCACATGCTCAACATAACATCCTTGTAGTCCAACGCCAGGAGGTAAGCTTAAATTCACTGCAGTCATTTAATCTTGCATTTCGTCTCCATGTTTTTCTTCAAACAAGTGAAAAATTCTGCCAATAGGGTTAGATAATGCCACTTGTTTCCAGTGCAGTTTCACTCATTTCTGGTATTTTCCATCTTAAACAAGGCAAAATAAGGCAGATCGCTCCACTAGTGTCAAGAAAATCACCCCAAACAATTGAAGTAAGTTGATTTGCAGTGGAAACAAGTAAAGTTATCTCAGGCCATTGGCAAAATGTTTCACTTTTTTAATAATAAAAAAAAAAAGATTTTAACATAATACTTAACAATACCTAATACTTGACTGAATGACTTGTTAAGATGGATACTTTCTGCAGTGTAGCTGGTGGCACACTAATGCTCATTCTCATTGCTCCCTCTTAAAGATGTTTGGCTCTAAATCACATCATGCATCATTTTCATAAACATATCACACCTTTTCTATGCAAAATCCTTTCATCTTAAAACCTTTTAACTTACTGAATAAAGAGTACGCTTTGAAACAGAAGGAGAGAGTTCCCTGAAACTGCAATTACACGAGTCAAGTATAAGCCCCTCAAAACTGCGCTTAAGAACAGTACTTGAGTAAATGAACTTAGTGACTTCCCATTTCTTCAGACTGAAATGATGCAACTGGGAGACAGAGGCCATCCATCTTGGCTCTCATAATGACCGAGGTAATCAGAGAAAATAACCACACCAGGCAGCAAGACGACGGTTTAAGTAGGAGTTACTCTTGTTGTGTTTAATAGGCGATGCTCGACGTTGAGCAAGCGCCTTTCACAACTCAGCCCTTTGTGAAAACTCTATAAATCATGTCACGGGGGCTCAAATCTCACCCTGAAAAAAAGATCAGCATACACAGAACACACACACACTCCATACCATCCGTCTTATCTCACTCCACCTCTGCACATCGGGCCACATATCAATCCTTCAGTGGGCCAGAGTGCTATATGGACTTGTATTTACCTGAATGCACGGGGCTGTCTCAATATTTACCCCGCTAACTCTCCAGGTAAATTCCCTCGAGGCCTTCAGGCTTTCCCCTCACATTTCTCTCTCTTTCTATACATCTGTCTCTGTCGCATTTTGATTTATTGTATTTGGTGAACGATGAGTGACTCTGATGTTATTCTACAGCCTCGGCTGTCCAACCACCACAACATGCCTTCTACATTTTAATATGAAAAACAATGCTTTGTAAGCTGTAGTGGTTTTTGCAGCAGTTTGCCAAGCGGTTTGCAAAAAAAAAAAATAATAATAATAATAATAATAATAATAATAATAATAATAAAAGACCAAGACCAATGACAAAAACACACAAGCAAAAAATTAGGCGAAGCAATTCAATAAAATCATTAGATAAAAGTTATTTAATGCACTACTGGTGTTCATCAGGCATGGTATTCCCTGCAGAAAATGCTGCTCATTTTAACAAGATTAACAACATTTCGTCATATTTTGATTTCAAATCTTATTTTACTTAAACCAAGTGAAACATTCAGCCAATGGGGTGAGATGACTCCACTTGTTTCCAGTGTGATTTCACTTGTTTCAGGATATCTTGAAACGAGGCAGAATGAGGCAGATCACTCCACTAGCATCCAGAAAACAACATTCTTGAAACAATTTGATTTGCGTTGGAAACAAATTAAATGATCTTTTTTTTTCATGCTTTAGGAAAAATAAGATTGTATGGCCTAATGAGTTGTCAAGATGGCTATTTTTTTTTTTTTTTTTGCAGTGTTGGCACTTGAAAAATGGCTTATTAGCAAAGGTAATGGTGAGTTTGTTTTTTCTTTCTTGACTTTTGGCTGCGCTGGGTGTCAGTGACAGATACAATCTGTCAGGCTGGTGGCAGGTGTTCAGTTCAAGCCTTGAACATAAGCAACTTCTCTTTACCAGCCAGGCGTTGTGTGACATTTTGACCTTTTCCTTGTGAGTTTGTCCTAAAAAAGCCAACAAGGAAGATCTATGGTAAACTCACACATTTTAGAAGGATACTATACAAAAGTATAGTACAAAAGTCTCTATAGGAATATTATAGGTGTATTATAGTGAGCTAGTGTGTTTGCCTATGGAGAGAATGCGATTAAAGTTCAGGTTCTAGCGTAATGTACCTGTTAGCAAACCACTAATAATAGCCTAATGTGTGTTAGTACAGAGCTAATGATAGCTTAGCGCTAATGTTATCTCATGTTAGCCTATGGAGGGAGTGTGAACTGGATAGCACCCAATGTTAGCACAGGATTGTGGTTTTCAGGAGGCCTTGATAAGAGAATATAGATTAGCCGTGGCGGAAGGCTTTGTCTTCAGCCACTGATAACGTTTTTGTCAGAGCACACAAAGGCCCAGGTGCTTTGGCTGCGATATTGGAAACACACACACACACATACATACACACACAAGCCTCTGAAACGTTCACGGGACACTAAAACTCTCACTGAAAGGGTCAGCAGCTCTTTAAGGCAGGGAGACCCTCCACTTATTTACTGGTAGGGTAGACTCTGGGATGCATTAGAATGAATTCACAAAAATGTAATTAAACAATTAAACAAATAAATTAAACGTGCATTGCAGGTTTGCATGACCGTCCGATATTCAATATTTAATAAAATAATTTTGTATAGTTATTCATTTACATTGAATTTTTATTTTATTTTTTATTTATTTATCTATTTTTGGAGGCCTGTCAGTCTTGTAAACTAGTCAAACCTGTAAAAGAGACTCTTTAATATCTCGTCCCCTGTTAAAATAAGAGATGAATGAACAGCTGAGTGAATGAATAAACTCCTCAGCTCACAACACGGCAGCTTTCTGAAATTGGCGTGTTGGTGGTAGACGCACCGCCAGCTAAACTGTAATTTCAGCCCCTAAAACAGTGTTTAGGCCAGTGTCTGACGTTAGCCTGCAGACTCTAAACTCGCTGTTTGCCTGTGCAGTCTTTTACACTCCATTAAGGCCAATTTGGCCTCTCATCTGAGTGATTGGCCCTGCTGTGGGCTTTGTTGTTTATGGTGCTTAAATACTTAAATACACCACCGTCACACCGAGGATGTAAATTGACCCTCTGTGTGTGTGTGTGTGTGTGTGTGTTTAATGTGTAGTAGGGACGCATCATCATGCCTGTGGTCCTGTCATTATGTTACTGGAAATAAGCCTTGGGAGGGTAAATGATGCCACCAAGCAAAAACACTCAGAGACAGACACAGACGGAGACAGAGGCACACACACAAACACAAACACACACACACACACACACACACACACACACACACACACACACACACACACAGCTAGCTTTCATTGAGACTTGCTTCCATAGGCATAATTCTGTCCCATTCCACACTGCAAAAAATTACAAGTGGAGCAAATGTGCTTTTGTATTTTGTATGTTTCCTGTACTTATTAAACTTAAAAAATATTCAATTTAAACATATTTTATTACAAATTATCTCACTACTAGATTAAAGAAATGTTACTTGTTTCATCTTGACCCAGGCCATAGCTTGAAAAAAACAGGGTGCACTAGTGGCACTCATAAGGCACTATAAGGCATCTTACGTGCATTATGAGCAGATTGTGAGTGAATGATAATTAATATAATCAGACCATCATATAATAAACAAAAACTTTAGGGGGTTGAATACTTATAGGGCATTTTACTGCTGCTTTTGGATAGTTTTTTTAACCATACTTTTTATATTTATACTTTTTAAATGATATGTCTCCTTTTCTTGTGTCCCTTTTATGATGTTGGTTATCATTGCATTACTGTATTGCATTGTTGTATAAAATATGCTTTAGAAATAAAAATGTATTTTCACTGTAATTTTACTGTGTTTTTCTGATGGGTTTTTTTCTAAGAAGGCTTTATCTATTTGCTTCTAATGGGAGTATCACCAAAACACGTTTCCGATTTCAAGATTTTATTCCTTTACGCTTCTCTCTTTGGCGAATATCGAGTTACACCCTCGAGAAAAAAGCCATTTTTGGGGGGGAAATCAGTTTGTTAATACACCTCAAGACAAGCTGAAGTGACTGTGATGAATCTGAACGCGAGATAAAAATCGCTTCCCGAGCTTGTCACTTTTTGGAGCAGTGTGCTTTGCTCTCTGTTTCTTATCATGGAAAAAGGTCTTGTGTGTCTTTCTCCGGCTCCTCGTTTCTGTGTCATGGCTGTCTGACTGTGGTTTTGAGACACCACGCTAACGCATTACATAACGTCACTGTGTGTGTGTGTTTGTGTGTGTTTGTGTGTGTTTCAGCAGATTGCAGCGTGCTGGATGCCAAAAGGGTTTCCATGGAGACTTAATTGACCAATGTTATAATGCGCCAGTTGCCATCAAAACATTAAGGAGGGGGGATCTTGATATATGGCTGTTTACAATGTCTGTGTCTCTATCGCTCTCCCTCTCTCCCTGTCTCTCACTATCTCTCTCTCTCCCTCCATTTCTTTCACTCTGTCTATATTCAATTCAGCATGCTTTATTAGCACAGATGCTAAAATGACAATATTGAAAAGCGATATGATGAAATACAGTATAATAAAAACAATTCACCCCCACTCTCCCCTTTGTGTGTGTACTCCTCTCTGTCTTTCTCTCTCTCTATGTCTCTCCCCCCTCCCTCTCTCGTCGTGTTGTCATGACCAATCTGTTTGTGTTTTCTCGAAAGAAATATTACGCTGTGATGAAAAACAGGAATGGCATGTGTTGCAATTGGACTGACACAGTCCCACGCGGCGGCTAAGACATTGGGAAACCAGTGGATAGTTCAAACTGGTTTGGGATTCTTTGGGGCCGGTGGTTTGAGTGGGTGACGGGAATGATTGGATCACTACAATAAGATGGATCATGGATCATGTCGTCTGACGCATCAAGTCTGCAGACAGTCGCTGGGTTGTAGTGTTAAGTACAGATGGGTGTGTGTGTGTGTGTGTGTGTGTGTGTGTGTACACCTCACACATAGTCATTTGTCAGGCTTTGGACTGACATGAAAGGAGAGCTTCACGTACATCCAAGACCTTTTCTCCAGGTGCTGGACAAAAATAACAGACTTCATAAGAAAGGAAGGAAGGTCCACTTGCTGCTTCACTGTTCCAAACGTGTTTTATGAAATGAAACGGGATTACTTCATTTCATCTGACCTACCAATGCACAACAGTTGTGCATATATTATATATATATATATATATATATATAATATACAATATGGGGCCGAACCAGACCCCCCTATGTGTGTGTGTGTCTACGTGTGTGTACGTGTGCATGTGTGTTCCTGCTTGCTGACATCATTTACCTTGCCAAAGCGTAATTACAGTAACTTAAAGGCGGATCACTTACTCACTTACTACATATTGAACACACACACACACACACACACACACACACACACACACACACAGTCCTGTCTTCCCAAGGGTTGATTCCATGCTGTGCAAACCGTGTGTGTGTGTGTAGTGCAGACTGGACTGACTTCTCTTTCATCGGACATACCCATGGAGAACAGAATAACTGTCCATGCAGTTGTGTGTGAACATGATCCCTGTGTGTGTGTGTGTGGACTTTATGAGTTCCTGTTCTTAAATGTCATCAGCGGTGTTGTGACTGGAGTCGGTAAATATGTATCCACCACCACATACTGAGTCACTGCGCAAACAGAAAAGAAATGACAGGGAAAGAGAGATAGAGAGATAGAGAGATAGATAGATTGATAGATAGACAGATAGATAGATAGAGAGCGAGAGAGAGAGATAGAGAGAGAGATAAAAATAGATAGAGATATGGATAGATACATAGAGAGAGAGAGTTTGTCTGCGTAGGAGAAAAGAAATAGAAAGACAGCGAGAGAGCTAGATGATGTTGTTTCATCCCGAGTCTTTCCCATCAAATCCTTCTGAGGAATGCGAAAGCGGGTGGTGAAATATTTCCCTGCAGAGAAATGCTTGTTTAACTTCCAGGTCTGCCTCCCTGCCTCTTTTCCTCTCCTTAACTGTTTCTTTCCAATCAATCACTCCTTTGAGACCAAAACAGTGCCCAGGTATCCAGGTAAAACGTATACAAGCTATAAATAGACCCGTGCCATGCGTCACCGAGTTTCAGTGCGAGAAATGTCAAGTTTAGTTAGTGATTCTTGTAAATCTTGTAAATCTAGTTTCACTCGGTTCATGATAATGTTACCGGACTTTTTTTCTGTAAGAATGTGTAGAATTTACTCAACTGTGTTCCTGCGAATCATTAATGTTTTCTGAAGGGACGTCCTCCTGAAGCCAAACTTGTTTCCTGTAGCCCAAATTCCTTCACCAGGGATGACAAGCAAAGCAAAAAATAATTTTTAAAGAGCAGTAGAAGCAGTTTTTCTAAAACTGGTTGCATGGCCTATAATCAACCAATCAATCAATAAAGATAAAGGTATGGGATTAATCTGACTAGAAAAAATGTAATCCATCACAGTAATCATGGATTTTGGAGGAAGTTAGAGAATCTGATGTTGAGCATTTTACTGATTCAATTTCAGGTAATCTGTAATCTGTAGTGGATTACATGTTTAGGTGTAACACTCTCAACCCTGCAGGCTACGTGACAAAGCTCTGCAAGCAGCAGATAAGACTGTCAACAAGAGGCAGTGATCTCATAAAAGTGAATGGAGTTAAAGTTCAACTGAATGAGACTCCCAAAGAGGAAAGATGCTTATCTTTTATTTTCATTTCGGCGCTGCGATTTATCTATCTAGGTTAGCGTCTTGCGATAGACTCCGATTGGAGAGTGACCTGGTTGGACTCTCATGTTGCAAGCCAAACTGGAGGATAAACTTGAAAGGTTTCAGTGCAAACTCACACACACACAGAAAAGTTTTGGTTCTTCAGTGGTTCTTTGAAGTGGATAGCGGTGCTGTAAAGTTACACCATTACCACCGTTACACAAAGACCCATTCATGTTCTTTGGTTCTTTGGAGGTTCCTGGATGGTTCTCCAGTGGTTCTGGTTCTTCGCATCATGTGTCTAAATGTCGCAAGTGGTACATAACTTAGCTAGCCGCCTTGCTAATGTTAGCAGCTCAGTCTCTCAAATGTTTTTTACCCTCAAGCTAGAAAATAATGATATTGGTACCCGTATGGTTTTGAATTTGAGTAATCGGGGTATGTACGGATTGGCGAGCAGTCGACCGATTATTAGAGAAATAGCCGTACTTGCCGTAGCCGTACCATGTAAACGTTGTCATTGAAACATTGCCTTAAGCTGATTACTCCCAGTAATCGGGGTGTTGGAGTATTGGTATCAGTTCCCAAACTGCCGTGTGAATCAGTTTCCCATAAAACACTACACTTGACACAATGACACTTAGGTGGGCTCTCCTCCCACATGTTGTGCTCATCTGATAATGTTTCTCACAGGTTGTTGGCTCCATGGCTCTATCAATGAGTTTGACATGGCTAGTGTCTCAGCCCCACAGCTTCATGCAACAAGGTAATCAATATATGCTCTCTTCTTTCATTGTATGGTAATCTTAATTATTTTACTGTAACATTGCCTTAAAGGAAATCATATTGACATGTTTGAATTGCAATATTCATCTTAAAATAGATTTTACTCATCAGCGTAAACTGTATTTTCCATTGCATGACTCAGCAGTTTTGACATTGTGAAATGGGATGCTTAAGTCTTGTATGTAGACAGTTTGTTTGAGCAATCAATTGGTAATAAATGATGAAGGCTACAAAGTTGAGATACCATTTGGTGTTATATGGGGCATCTATGGTTCTGTTGAGAGAAGAACCTTTCAGTACAGGTGCTGTGCAGCACCAAGATCAGTTCCCCTATGATTACAAGCCAAAGAACCAGTTTTGGGTACTGTTTGTTTTTAGTGTGTTTGATATATCCAATAGTCATGCTCAATGTTTAAAGAAATACAGCTGATTACATCTAAAATGTGAGAAATCTAACCTCTGTAGTCACATTTAATGTTTAATCCATCCTTCACGGAAGAGTTCAGTTGGAAATCACCAGAAATTCCCAACTCTGTTTGGAAAATAAAGCCTTTCTTCCTGCCTGGTGTTGCTTTTCCTTTGATTATTTGGTGGTGAACCGAACAAAGAAATAAAACCGTGCAATTCAAAAGGATCACTCGCTCACAAAATGTTTCTTAAATGCCTTTTTTGATATTAATCCAAGAGCTGACGAAGCACATCTTGTTCAATGCACTGACAGCTGCTGTACATTTGAAAAGCATTACAGAGTATTTTTGTCAGTGTGAACATTCCCTTTTGATTTGACGTGCTCTTTAAAAACGTTAAAACCGATAGGATGTGTTTTCTTCGACCGAACGCTCAGAGATATGCTGGAAAATTGGACAAGCATTAAAGATGCGCTTGTGTCATCAGCGCGTACCTTCTTTTCAACACATCATGTTCCAGTGTTATTTCACATAAACTCCAGACTGTAGAGCTTTAAAATGCCTGATGTTTTCATTTTCACTTTGTGTGTGTGAGAGAGAGAAGTCGCTTTTTTCCTTTTACTTTCTAAAATCATCAGAAGTAGCATATAGTGAATCCCTGACTCCAAAATCTACAAACAGGACAGTGAAAACACATGAACTGAAAGTGTGACCAAAACACAGATGTCATATTTCGAAATGCACACATTGGATTTGTGGATTTGTAGTTATAAATTCTTTCAAATATCATGATATGTATTCTGATTTTTTGTTCATAGCCCTTTTACATGCGTGACCTGGGAATATTACAGTATGTCGCTTCAGGTTCATCCCATGTAAGAGGCAATTCACCCTAAGCCTCATACACGTCTCATACACAACCCATTGATAAAGTTCAGTAAGGTTGTTTTTCACTCAGTGCAAGTGTAACTATGCCATAAATCATTTTTTAATCATTGCGGGACATTTCTGTTTTACGCCTGCTTTTGGTTTCATTAGAATACAGATACAAATAGCCCCACATCTGCACACCCTTGATGAAAAAAATGTTAATTTCAGTGAAAAATTACAGCTTTTCAAAGAGAAAAGTGTTGTTTCTCATCCAAAATGTAATTGGACTTTGGCAAGACAGCATCCAAATAGTTAGATAACTGTTCTGATCAGGCATAAGGGTGCAAGATGGCTGCCAGGAACAAACAGAAACTATGAAAATACATTCAAGGCAATATGCTGTAAACATAGGCTACCTATAAATGTCTGCATTATCTATGAACATGAACACATCTTTACATCAAGAAGGCCATGATAGAAATATGTCTATGTCAAATCAGATCATATCAGATCAGATCAGATCAAATTTTTCTTTTTTAAGATTTTGTTTTTTTAAATCTTTTTTTAGATATTGTGTCACTGCAAAGGGGTTGAATACTTCCTGAATCAAAACATTTCAGATTTTTAACTTGGAAAAGATTGTAATATATACACCCTTCAACATTATGGGATATATCTACTGCAGATCAGTGACAAAAGCTGCATACCACAAAATGCAGAAAACATCAAGGGCTTTGAATACTTTCTGAAGGCACCATGGAGACATATAGATAAAACATTATATATGGATTGACTAAGCATTTGATGGGAGCATTTTACGGAAACCCAAAAATTGGGAATGGGTGAAAGGAAAGGAAAGGAAAGGAAAGGAAAGGAGGGAGAGGGGTGAGCACAGAGTAGTGTGTTGACAATAGAGACATGAGTGGCATTGAAGTAGAAGAGGGAACAAATTAGCTGCCAGGTCTGTCATGTTGTCTGTGCTCAGCCTCTGTGTTAATACGAGCTGACATGCCGACATTCAGATCAACAGTGGTTCTGCTCTAATGCTTCCTGCTTGGAGAGTCGGAGAGATGGTGCAGTACAGTCTAAGACTCTCTCCATTTCACTCTTCAACAAGTTGAATTTGTAAACTAACCCTGTGTGACACAAGCTGCCTTGAGCATGCACATCCTGACTTTGCCAAGTCGCCGTTGGCCTCGACGCAACATTTGCATGCCACGCTGGAGCCAACAACGCCGATCAGAGCGTTGCTGTTACATCATTGTGGAGTGCAATGGTGTTTTCTCTAACTCAACCAAGACTTAGGTAGCTTAGCTGCTGTAGCACATTAGCTAGGTGTGTTAATGTACTGGTAGCCATTTCTGGACGCTCTTCGATGCAGTTTAAGTTTCACATTAAAAAGTGTGTGTGTCTAGTTTGGCCAAGGCTGTTGGGAATTGGCCAATGGTGTCTAGAACTAGCCACTGTCACGTTAGCTACAAACCACATAGCTAGCTACAAACCACATAGCTAGCTAGGTACTTTTCTTTTACTTTTTACATTAGCTAATGCTATAGTTAGGGAACTCTCTGCTAACTGCAAGCAGACCAAAGCTAGCTGAGCCTTTTATTAGTATTTAATTAGCTAGCAAGCTAGCATTAACCAACTGGCTTTCTGTACAATATTAATGCAGTCAAAACCAGATCATTTTGTTGTCTTCACTTCATTCCTCATATTTCCTGAATGCATTTCTCTTCCCTGCTACCTTCAGCCTACTTTCCAACCATGGCATGTAAATAAAAGGTGCACAGTGTTCCTACCTAATGTCAAACTAGTTTTCTGATGAATAAGTAAGAATAAAGTTGATTGTGTGCCTGATGGCCTGGGGCTTAATGATGGGCTTCAGTGGAGATGGAATGTCACATAGTGGCTGCTGCAAGAACACACACACACACACACACACACACACACACACACACACAGTATAGGTAGTACATTGAAGCTGTCGCTGTAAGCACTACTCATGTGTATTTATCATTCCTTAGTCTTGAGGTAAAACAAATGCACATTCACTGATGCAATTAA
>CABFOQ010026911.1:0-11724 GCA_900660455.1 Gephyroberyx darwinii | reverse complement strand
CACCATATTTCAATGTGTAATGCAACATGTAATTGAAAACCTTTTAATGTTTGTTCTTTTTTTGACAGTGAATTGAAAATGATGGAGGAAGCCTTGGTCGGGCACTTATCAGAGGAGGCAACAGTGAAGCTCCAAGCTTTCAAGGGCAACTGGAAATAGCCCTCTCCTCTGAGGCATTTCTCAGCCGGCTATAACATACATAACACAATAAATTGTGTGAGAAGCCTTGAAATGTTTTGTATTTTTTTTATATTTATTATATAGTTTGTTTTTGTAGAACATATTCAGTTTCTACATTTCACAGAGCCATTCACATGACATGAATTCATAAAAAAAAAGCAAGGGAGCAGCAGCCTCCTCAGCAGCCACCTCTGGAGATTCACAAATGAATTCCCCATTAAGGAGTAATAAAATTATTGTCAAATCCTGCCTTAAAAAAATCTTTTCCCACATAAAATAATAATAAAAATAAATATAATAAATAAAATAAATAAAAATACATAAATAATAATAATAACATTTGTACGCTTTTGAATACATTTATCATAGGGCAAAGAATGCGTAGGCAAAAACGTTGACTTTTGTGCAGCTGGAACATGCTCAAACTGTATTAGTAGCTACTTGGGCTCATATCCCATTAAGAACCGTGTGTAGGGCGTGCCTTGTAGTGACGGGGGGGCGTGTCGTAGTGACGTCACTACACGCCACGCCCCCTACTCGACACGCCTCTCTTGCAGGCCGCAGACGGATACACTTGCTTTCATTGCACACAGCAACAGATCCCACCACAGTACGACGCCGGCAGCGGTCCGACCTGCTCAAGCTACCTAAACTCTCCATCAAAATGAACACCGAGCCAGTTGTCATCGTCTCCGCTGCAAGGACCCCGATTGGTAGAGTATAATATTCCCTACTAGCGTGCACATTAATCGTAACACATTTTGTAGCGCTAACATTGCTCTTTTTTAGCTTTGCCCCGCTGTTTCTCGTTATTGTGGTCAAATTACACGGTCTGCGACTACAGAATGAATGAAATAATGAATTTTGTGTACTTAATTGTAGCTCAGATAGTAACAGGAGCTGCTTTTGTTGGTAAATCATACCAGTAGTCTCAAGAAGTAAAATAACTAAGCATTTTAGGATCTTTTTCATACAGTTTGTTGCCCTTAAACTTGTTTATTGTATAGTGATGTGTGCCTGTTTCTTGTTTTGTACTGCTGCATAACTGCAATTTCCCCTCAAGGACAATAAAGAGCCATCTATCTAATCTAATCTAAGTGGTCGCTGTTACTTAATAAAACGCGCTGACTCGTGCGGAGCTGATTGGCCCTCTCACCTGTCCATATTATTTTCGAGACAGCGATTGGCTGACTGGTTATAGTGCCATGGAGCAGGACGTTTCTTCCATTGGTTGTCTAGCAGTCGTACGTGAAAAAATTTGCCAATATCCACAACAAAGTGACTCATTGTAATAACTTTTGCAGTGTAATATTATCTCCGGTTGAGGATCCTCATGAGGGCAAACAACCACCAATACAAATTAAAACAATTTTATTTTCTTAAAAGCATTAATTTGCGCTTTTTTCCTTAAAACACCTAAAACCTATTATGATGACTACAATGACTTAACCCTATAAAGATTTATGTCAGCCTAAAACGGTGGGTCAAGTCTATTCCACAAGTGAAATAGTGGGTAAATTGAGTTAGGGTGGGTTGGCCTTCCACTACAACCATGATATTATTTGTGAACACTTTTGTAAATAAATAATAATTGCTCCCCATTCATGCAAAGGGTCTTTCAACGGTGCTCTGTCCACGGTGCCGCTCCACGACCTGTGTTCAGTGGTGATCAAAGACGTTCTGAAGCGGGCGGGGGTGCGGCCAGAAGAGGTCTCTGAGGTCATCATGGGACACGTCCTAACAGCAGGTAAAGCTTAGGAAATCGCCAAGGTAAAAGTGTGCTCATGTGTGGCAGTGGTCCCATATTCATGTGTCATGATAACAAGTGTATTGGGCAATGTCAGCCTGATTTGACTTCTCTGTTGCAACATCTCTCCCACTCACTCGACCTTCACAGGATTTAAAAACCCACTCAAACTCGCTTTTTCACGTGCTCGTTCACCTCCTTTCTTTATTATTTTCTCCTCTGTCCCTCAGGTCATGGGCAGAACCCGGCACGCCAGGCCAGTGTTGGGGCGGGTATCCCCTACCCCGTCCCAGCCTGGAGCTGCCAGATGGTGTGTGGATCCGGGCTGAAGGCTGTGTGTCTGGGAGCTCAGTCCATCCAGGCCGGGGAGTCGACTATGGTGGTGGCAGGGGGCATGGAGAGCATGAGCAGGGTGAGTAAGGACGGGGACGGATTTGCTGTCAGGGAGTGTATATGGGAATACGTACGCTGCCTTCAAGTGCTGTTGGAAATATTGTATTTATGAGGTGAGCATGCACAAGAGGTCTAAACTGTTTTCCCTTTGCACCCCCCAAGACTCCTCACATTCTGCAGATGAGGACAGGAGTGAGGATGGGTGACGCCTCCCTGCAGGACTCCATCGTGGCTGATGGCCTGACAGACGCCTTCCATGGCTACCACATGGGCATCACAGGTCAGGACGGCAGCGTTGTCTCCTTTTGTATTTGACATTTCAGCCTTGTCGTTACCCTTTTATAGTAATGTTTCAAACACTTTGTTTTTGTGATAAATCTTTCTTTCTTTTCTGTTTTCTCAGCGGAGAATGTCGCCAAGCAGTGGGGTGTCAGTCGAGAGGAGCAGGACCGGTTTGCTCTCCAGTCCCAGAACAAAACGGAGGCTGCCCAGAAAGCGGGATATTTCGATCAGGAGATTGTCCCAGTCACGGTGCCGTCCAGGAAAGGTAAGGAGTGCGATTTATAAACTAACTTATCCTCTGCAGAGAAATTGTCACATATGTGTCCTTTGTGTGTAACCTTTTTCCTCTCCTCCTCAGGCCCAGTGGAGGTGAATTCGGATGAGTTTCCTCGCCATGGCAGCAGTATGGACGGCATGTCCAAACTCAGACCCTGCTTCATAAAGGACAGCAGCGGCACAGTCACCGCTGGCAACGCCTCAGGTATGGGAGTGGATGCTCATCATCTTTGACGCACAGAGATGAGATCATTGAGGTTTCTTTCACTAATCAGGTGGCTGTCTGCCTGTGTACATTCTTACACAGCATCTTTAAAGCCCCTTTTATCTATTTACTTCAGGTATAAATGATGGGGCAGCAGCAACTGTCCTCATGAGCCAATCAGAGGCTGAGAGGCGTGGCATAAAACCTATGGCCAGAATCACGTCCTGGGCTCAAGCTGGCCTTGACCCGTCAATCATGGGGACCGGACCAATACCAGCCATCAGGAAAGCGGTGCGGACCAGTCATAAATGCCTACATATGCAACTTCAGTAAATGCTTCAGTAAATGAATTCCTATCTTCCCCCCCTCTGCTAGGTTGAGAAAGCAGGTTGGCAGCTGGAGCAGGTTGACTTATTTGAGATCAATGAAGCGTTTGCTGCCCAGTCCATCGCTGTGGTCAAAGAGCTTGGCCTGAACGCTGACAAGGTAAGTCCTGCTGTGCCTCGTGAATCACAACATGCCGCGTTATTTTGAAAGCAAGTCTCGTTTTTGTCAGCCCACAGTGGAGGGATAAAGCAGCAGTGAGGGGAAACAGGACGTAAGGTGGCTTAGTGGTTAGAGACCGTGAGACAATCAGGAAGTCAAATTCAAAAATGTTGATCGGCGATATTGTCATCAAAGACGTTAGCATGGCTACTAACTACTTTCATGCCAACCCTTATTTTCTGGGGTTAAAGGTCACATTTTCCATCTCTCATCCTTTTGTGCATCTCTCCTCAGGTGAATGTTAGCGGAGGCGCCATCTCTCTGGGCCATCCTCTTGGCATGTCTGGCTGCAGGGTGCTGGTGACCCTGCTGCACGCGCTCCAGAGGACCGGAGGCCACAAGGGCGTGGCTTCCCTCTGCATCGGAGGAGGGATGGGCATCGCCATGTGTGTGGAGAGGGAGTGAGACGGTCAACCAGCGCACCTTTCTCAACGGATAAAGGGACCTCGTCGTTTACAGAAGCGCAGGATGTGGCGTTAAACAGTAGTTTACCGTGGCTCTTCCAGTCACTGCACTTGGGGCAGAAGTTATGTACTTTGTTGTGATGGCTGAATGTTATCCAACTAAGACTGGCTCGAGTCAAGCCTGTTATGCACTGTGAAATTTACCTTCATCCTTCCAATCTCAGGTCCTTGCAATGTAGCAGGTGACTTCAAATTAAATGTTAGTCTGTCTAGTTAATGGTATCTAATCAGGTGAAGGGAAAAACTAGTCTTTACTGACTCAATCATTGTCTTAACTTATGGGGGGGGGAATATAAATACAGCTTGAAGGGAAGATTTAGGATTTTTATAAGTTGATCACTAACAGCATTCAAAGTTTTCACCCTCCTTTGAAAAAAAATGGGCACCAGACCTTATGAAGCACTTGTTTGCAATGCTAGTCCAAGTCAATGAATGAGCGTGTTTATTTAAAAATGTTTTAAGACAGTTACTAGTATAAGCTGCACTAATAGTCTAGTACTGTACTCGTAACTTAAATGAAAACTAAACCTTTGCAATATATAAGTCATGTAATAGCCAATAGGACAGGCTTCTGAAACTTCCCTTTGACGTTTGTGAATGAGCTCAAACTAGTAATGTATGTGATAAACTGTGCCAAGTACTCAATCGTTTCTGCTTGCCACAAAGCTATGTTAACATCTAACACTTACATTCCACTGCCTTCCCTTATGGAGTCGTAGCCATGGACCTTCCCTCGGATCAGAAGTTCAGACTGCAGCTTTGAAATGGTGTCAAAAGTGTCATGAGAGCCTGCTGTACCTCAGTAGACATCCATAGATATGAATAAGGGGGTAACTACTGAGACCTGTCCTTTTACCTAAGGGAGAAAGTTTCCTAAAATCTGACGGTGTAACATATCAATAAAGAATTATATCCAATACAGTCTGGTGCTTCTTGAAACGGTGCGTAATAAACACAGACCAGCCAAATTGATTTATCAAATCAACAGTCATCTAGAACCACTGGAGGTTTATTAAGTGTCCCGAAAAAAAAAAAAAGTCAAATCGGTTACAGTGCCCATGGTAACGGGCGGCTCTGGGAGGGGGAGTGGAGAAAACAGTAAACAGGCAAAGTGCACGGCCTACACTAGAACAGCCATGAAGAGCTTTTCATGTATAAATACACAGACGTTAAGCCTTGTGGACTAGGACAACGATGACATCAGAACCAATCGGGGCCTTTAACCCTCCAGAGATCCTGATTGCACAGCGTCCTGGTACGAGGGGCCGCCCTCCTTCTGGTCTGGGAACAGCTTGATGAGGTCGTCAATGCGGAGGATGGTGATGGCGGCCTCGGTGGCAAACTTGAGGCTCTTGGTCTTGACCATGGTGGGCTCGTAGACACCGGCCTGGCGGTTGTCTCTCGGCTTGCCGTTCACCAGGTCCAGACCAATCCTACGGGAGACAAGCGACCAATATCTGTTACACATCTACACACAACAACAAAACATCCCAAATTAAACTTTACCCTGGATCTGAGATCAAGTCATAACCGAAGGAAGGAAAATTGATACCTACACAACGAGCCTCACTCCCAGTAAGATCTACTTGTGCAATGGTTGCGATAAAGACCCACTCTGGGTTATTGGCTAAGTCAAGGTTGCTGGGAGAATTTGGTGAGTGGGTATTCTACTATGGGACAACCGTTTGACTTCACTAGCTGGCAACTAGATAATTTCATATCATGACTCGTGCTGTAGGACAACAGACTCACCATTTGAGGTTCTTGCGTTCGGGGTTAACCTGGGCCTCATTGTGGAAGGCGCGGAGCTTGGCTACCAGATCAGTGGAGTCCTGTGCTGCGTTCACAGCCAGCGTCTTCGGGATGACCAGGAGGGAGCGGGCAAACTCTGCAATGGCCAGCTGCTCCCGGGAACCCTGAGAACACCACGAGACTGATCAGTATAAGCTTTTGTATTTTTTGGTATAGAATCTTTTTCACCAGCCTGCCGAATAAAACATACAACCAAACCAGGTCTGTGCTCTATAAATTGTCCCTCATACAGCCGGGAGCCTCACCATGCTGGTGGCATAGTTCTCCAGGTAGATGGACAGAGCTGCTTCCACAGCGCCTCCTCCTGGCACGACGGACTTGGACTCCAGCACCCTCTTCACCACACACAGGGCATCGTGCAGCGAGCGCTCCATCTCGTCACACATGAAGTCGTTGGCCCCGCGCAAAACGATGGAGGCTGATGTGCGTGCTTTGGTACTGAGGGAGTAGGGTAACGGGAGAGGACACAACCAGGCAAGAGTCGATATTGTGCTAAATGCAAAGCCTGAACAAAAGACGACCGAACAAATATCAGAGCTGTATGTTAACATTTGTTCCAATGGAGCCTGAGTTAGTACAACTGAAAATGCCCATGCCTACATCAAGACTTCAAAAAGCTCCACTGGCCTGTACTGAAATCAATTATTTTAACAGTAGTATCCAATTTAGCAGCCTTGTTCTTATTATTCCAATAGTATAAAAGCATGAGTCCTCGATTTGAGATACATTTCATAACATAACTTTATATGGTTGCGGTTCTTACTTCTTGACAAGGATGAGCTCATCATCACAGACACGTTCCTGCACAACCTCCTCAGCCTGGCCCAGCATGGTAGCCTCAAATGTCTCTTCTCCCTCCAGATTGGTCAGTGAAGGGCAGACGGTGGCTGAGGGGGGACAAACACAACTATGTCAGAATACTGACATGGATCCAAGCACTGACCATTCAAAATAATTACAAATAATCCAACACGGATATCAGGAAGCAACCTGATAGCCAATCAGCACAAACTACAGAATGCTTCTTACCTCCTGATGCCTTGGCGATACGTTTGAGGTCCCTCTTGAGGACCCTTCTGACAGCCATGGCTCCCACATCCACAAAGTACTTCAGACACATATCGTCGATGCCACCGGTGGTCAGGATGACGTTGGCGCCTGATGCCAGAATCTTCTGGATCCTCTCCTTGGTGATATCGGATTCCCTAGAGCAGCAGAATCAGATGTTTTAGTTAAAAACTTACATAGGTCAGCAGTACATACTGACTGACATGGTACAATGAGAACAGGACATTGCATACAGTGCAAGACAAACCATGGACTATACATATGAACCAAGGTATATACATTAATATAAAACATTTATGCTATGATTGCACTGTGAGTCCATCAACTTGCATGGCGCACACACACAAAGGTCAAAAGTTGTCCAGCCCACAAAGGTGGTGGCACAGCTCAGAAAGAAGCTGCTGCCTTGACTTAGGGCCGATTGTTTTCTCCCACGCGTATCACTATGTACACTATTGAGGTAGCGTCACAGCAAATTTAAATGGGAGGATTTCTATACATGTGTGAGTGAGTGAGTGAGTGGATAGTATCCACCTCTGTCTGATCTGGTCAAGCTTCTCTGGGTCGTTGATAACGACTTGGACTCCCATCTTCATCTTGGTCTTCTGCAGGCTGAAGTCCAGGCAGGCGATCTTGGCGTTAAGCACTCGCTTTACCATGCCTTTGGTCCGACAGAAAACATGTCAAACATGGGGGAAATATTCAACAAGTCATTTACATTGAAGATAAACAACTCCACACTATGGGGATCAAAACACCAAAACAGTGAAACAAATGTTATTCTTTTATTTCAGGCTAGTGTTCTTATGTCTGGCCAGAGAAGAGGTGCCCTAGTTTACAGATGAACTACAGCAACTACATTCTTTTCAAAGTCACTTTACTGTCTCCCACGCGTATCACTGCATACGCCACCAGAAGACATAGCAGCAAATTTAAATGGGAGTTAAATCAACTGCACTGATAGTGTATGAAGCATTTCACAAATCTTCTGATGCATAGGTTTTATAATTCATATCACTACATGCATCTCTATAACCAACGCACCTTGTGAGCCAACTGTGCAGTTCAGTGCATAGCCGTTGACCAGGAAACTCTCTTTCTGGCTGCGGCCGTGGGCTTTCAGCACGTTGACAGAGTTGATGGGATATCTGGCTATGCCCCTGCCGTCCACAAACTTCACGGCCACGGCAGCATCCACCACCATGTTAGCAAAGAAGTCTGCATCACTGAGGGCTCTGGGGTCAAGGCAGGTAAGCGCTTTCCATTTGGGTGGTGGTGCACACTATGGCAGGGAATCAAAGGGTGCAGGGAGAAAATCTAATCTGCTTACGAGGTGTTATTTTTATGCCTGGATCGAGCTCTGTTTCATTTTCCACGTATACATTATTAACCACATTTTGAATCTAACAATTGATGGGTGTAGCCTTTTCTTCTTCGGTGATACCTTTTGGGAATAATCAGATTAATCAATGATTTGAAATTCCCCTAAACCAATGATATTTCAATCCTGAGATCATTTCCGACCATTCAAAAGGACAATAGTAGATTAGATTAAACTTTGTCATTGCACAGAGTACAAGTACTGAGACAACAAAATGCTGTTTGGCATCTAACCAGAAGTGCAAATAGCAGTAAAGTGCCAAGAGCTGTTTTACTCACACGGATAAAATTGGGCTCAGTGCCTGCAGACTACAAACATGTCTCCTCAACAGACTCAACAAGAGAGCCTGAACCAGACCAATAAATTGTCCAAATTTTAAAAGGGGACATGTGGTTAATACTTACTCCATATATACAAAAACAAGTGACTCAGCAGGCTGGATCCAAGCAAAACATTTTCTACACAGCCTTTTACCGCATGAAGGATACCTTCCAATGATTTTGGAGGACATGGAGGTCTTGGCTGCATTGATCAGGCACTCCCTGCCCAGGTCGTCTGTCCCGATGGTGAGATTCTCATTGATGTAGCGCACCGCCTCTCTGGAGGATGTACACGGCAAGTTAAGTTTGTATGTCAGGCTTGTATGGAGCCAAAGGGCCCCGAGACAATTGTTCACCACTGTTAAAACACTCCTGTAGAATACTGACACTAACGTGTAAATGCACAATGAAAAAAGATAAAGATGTGTGGTCTTACTTGCAAGCCAGACGGTATCCACTGATCACTGATGTGGGGTGAATCCTCTGCTTCACCAACTCATCTGCACTCTTTAACAACTCTGCCGCAATTATCACCTAGAAAAAGGCAACATGACAAGAGGTTATAAACGAAAATCGGCCTCATCTTGCTTCTTTGCTATTACTATAAGAAAAATAAATAAGATTATGGATATTGCGTTGTGCCATCATATCATTAGAGGTAGAGGAAATGAGGTCACTCAAACCCCTTCAGACAATGATGGACAGTCTCTTTATCCCGTTAGCATAGCCACACACCCGTAGCAGAGGCAGATGTGCGGTACTAAAACAGGACATCACAGACGCCTAACCTAAATTCATGCCAGTACACTTTCTCCAACAATGCAGTATTATACTGAGGGACAGAAATGACCCACCAAGTCAAGCCAACACACATCATTCTCCCTCACACAGTAGGAGAATGGAGAACCAGTAGCATTCTGGTCCTCTGCCACATTCTTGGAGCAGCTGTTGACACTACTCACCACAGAGGTGGTCCCATCCCCGACCTCCTTGTCCTGCAGTTCAGCCAGTTCACACAGAACCTTGGCGGCTGGGTGCTCCACTTCCAGCAGTTTCAGGATGGTTGCCCCATCATTGGTGATGGTCACATCCTGTCAATACAACCATGAGACACTACGGATAAGCACTTCAGCACACAGCGCTTGTTACCAAGTGAACAGACCAATAGAAGGTTAATACTACTAGTGCAGTGAAGATCATCCAAAGTGACACTAACCCCAATGTCGTCCACCAACATCTTGTCAAGCCCAACGGGTCCAAGAGAGCTCTTGACAATGTTGGCGATAGATGATGCGGCCATGACTGCAAGGGCAAAAAGGAAGCATTATTAAGTATCCAAGTTTAACTGAACATTTTAATCTAATGGCTGCACAATTTACATCAGACACTCATGTTTGCACCATTGGCATGGCACTGTTCTGTCGTTTATTAAGTGTGGTGCACAGTACGGCAGCCACACCTTCAGATCTGACAGAGTTCTTTCTATCCCCTTAGCATAGCCGTTCATTCATGGGAACTGAATGGACGGTACTGAAATGGGAACAAGCTGAGTTTTGATTGAGATTGATTGATTGATAGAGAATACTATCTCTGAAGATGTTGCTAATCCATTCTACCGTGCAAATTGCCGACATGACTGTAGCAGAATTAGCTAGCGGCAGAAGCCTAGCTAGCACGTGTTACGTACAGCTTCTAAATCCGTTACTTCTGTCTATCATCACTCACGCTCGGACAGAAAGCGAAGTGAACCTGAAACACGGACTAAAACATCACGTTAACTCACCATTTTGAGTACGAACAGATTCGCCAGATGTTCTCTGGCCGAGCACATTTAACGGACCATCTAATAGCGACATTTTGGACCACCACACAACCAAGAAGAAAGGGAGTGGTGCAGTGCATTATGGGTAAACCGGCTCTGCGCAGCCACAATTTACCAGAAAGTTCGAGAACAAAACTGTAAAAACCTGTACTTTAAAGTATGAACGCTTTTAATCGTATAAAGGCCATACACTGTAAATCTTTATTAAATGATCTTGTTAATCAGCTCGCCTCTCAAACATGAATTTGTTATTTTGTAATGTTGCTTAATATAAACTACATTTCCCGACAACGGCCATGGCGTCATTTCCTCCTCTCCGAGCTGTCCTGTCTGGTGAAGGACGCCCTCTGCTGTTGGTTTTGTTCTAAATGCAATGATGCAAAACCTGAACAAAAAAACATGTTAACATTGCCCATGCCTACACAGGCATTTTTTGATTTTGTTGGATAGTATTGAAATGTATGGTGCTGGGTCGGTTTTATCTTAATACATTTTTTTTGTTTTTCTTTAACTTATATTTTGATGTCGCACTGTGCATTGAAATACATTGTATTGAAATGATTAAGTACAGTATGGCTGGTTTACAAAAGCGATATGTTGAAATCTTAAGGGCGTGTGGGTTACACTGTTGCTTATTTAAGTGAAATAATAGTTGCTGTACATATATATGCTGTGTTAGCATTACAAAGTTATAATTTCACACCAGAGACAGTCAAATGTGTTAAAGATGCAACACCTTCCCTGCTGTGAGGTTACCTGAAGACCAGGACGGCGGCTCACTAATGCTATCCGTAGCAAACGTGAGCAGATCCTTCAAGAAGGTAAACCCCCGCAAGGCTCCAGGACCAGATGGCATCCCAGGCCGTGTTCTCCGAGCTTGTGCCGACCAGCTAGCTGAGGTGTTTGCTGACATCTTCAACCTCTCCCTGAACCTGTCTGAGATCCCCACCTGCTTCAAGTCATCCACTATCATACCTGTCCCCAAGAAGCCCAAGGTCACCAGCCTGAACGACTACCGCCCCGTCGCACTGACCTCCACAATCATGAAGTGCTTCGAGCGGCTAGTCAAAACCCACATCTGCTCCATCCTTCCCACCACCAGTTTGCATACCGCCCAAACCGCTCCACTGATGATGCCATCTCCATGGCACTTCACACCGCCCTCTCCCACCTGGACAAGACGAACACATATGTCAGAATGCTGTTTGTTGGTTACAGCTCAGTGTTC
>CABFOQ010026910.1:0-12558 GCA_900660455.1 Gephyroberyx darwinii | reverse complement strand
CCCGCTACCGCACCGCCCCCCTCCTCCAGCGGGACAGGTTTCACATCCTTCACAGAGACATTGGCGAAAATCACTGAGTCACCGTTGAACTCAATGTTGAAGTCTAGGTGAGTCCACAGGCCCACCTATGGAGGGGGAGAGAGAGAGGGAGAGAAGAAAGTGAGATATACGAGGAGTGATAACTGGAGTTTGGTGATGAGTGTGTGGTTTAGTTGAAGGAGGAACCTCTGAGAACTGCAGAAAGTGATAACAAGATATAACAAACTCTCAGTCTCAAGCAAGTCACTCGCTCACTGTGGAATCCAACCCACTCTGTATATCCCAGAAGCCCTCAGACACACAATCTCTCAAACACACAGCTACACAAGTCTACCTTGTGACTGTGAGGCAGGAAGCCGCTCTCCTCCATGTATCCCACAAACCCCCAGATTGGAATGTCGTCCAGGACAAACTCAAAGTAGTACAGCTCCTCAATGGCCTCACGAAGCTGGTCCACCTGAGAAAAACAGTATTTATGTGATCAGTTTAATTTGAATGCTTGAACTGCCTTATTTATCATAGATTTAATATTGCACCTTCTGGAAGTGTTGCAGAACTAATTCAATGAAACATCTGTGATGGGAGGAGCCCATCTGAAAACTCAAGAGACATACTTGCCCTCACCCACCACCTTTTCCTCCAACATCCAAGCCCGGTTTCAACAAGTGCTCACCCAAAATAGCACAACGGATTGTTACATCAGATCCTGTGCATTGGTAAATATCTTGCAAGCCATGACTAACTTTACATTTCTCAGGGATACAGAGAACTAACTACTTCAGAAATGTTCCAATTTTTTCCCCAAGGTATTAGGATTAGTAGAGACCACTGATATTTATCCAATGATGTCCGCCTATAATGCAAAGTGTTAAATACCTGTTTCTCCGTCAGAGTGAGCTGGCAAAGTGTTTTTTTCTCAGTGTTCTCTTTGAAGCGGATGTGATATAATGACTCTGCCATTCTGTCGCCATCCAACACTTCCCCCAGGCTCAGGGACTTGTGGTGCACCTAAGGAAGAGATGTTAGAACATGAATGGCAGACTGTGGAAGAGAAACAGAGCAGAGCATTAGGCTGTAACTCTGCTAGGTAGTTACAGCAGGTATGGCGAAAAAGGTTTGGCTGAGATCACAATTTGTCACTACTTCCTTGTGTTTTATTACCAAATCCTTAAAAGGTGTGTAATAAGTAACTGCCATTGTGCATATGGCTGGCACCATCACCAACATGGTGTACACTCAGTCTAAACTCCTATTTACTTTCAAAGCCACGAGTCATGAATTAACCCGATTATCCAGGTGTTATCATGACAACATGACAAATCATCTGTAGTTCATCTAAGGTAGTGGTCCTCAACTCCGGTCCTTGGTTTTCTATCCTACCAGGTTAGCTGCATTCACCTGGCATCCAGGTCTAAATCACTCAGATTAAACAGCTAGAAAAGAAACTACGTGGCAGAAAAGAAAACAAGCAGGACTGTGAACCCAGAGGTCCAGATTTGATGACAACTGTTATATCGGCCAAATAAATCATAGCGGATCGAAACGGCAACTGACCTTCTGTGGCCTGCAAACAGGCAGAGTGTAGTAGTGATACGTCTCCTGGGGGTTATGGTAAGGGCCCACTTTGTTGACATACAGAGTCACGTTTTCCCCCCGCTTGTAGCTGACTGCCCAGCCTGGCAAGAGGCACAGGACCAGGATGCAGTACAGACCCATCGTCCTCTGGCAGCCACCCAGTAGGTGTCCTATTCCAAGCTGCATAACCCCTGGTGCAAAGACAGACAGTTCATCAGTTCAGACCATACCCTGTCAAAACAAGGTCTACTGTATAATGCTACATGCCATTTTTCAGTATTTCTACACATGGCTACGGGAAAACAGATTTCTTTACTTTCCATAGATGCTGATCTAGGGGTCAGTTTGAGGTTTCTCTACTAAAGGTAATGATGTACGAGCAGCATGTTATGGCAATGTAGATGGGAAATTTTGTCAATAATTATGACCAACCATGTTGTTTCCTTTTTCTCCTTAAAGATCAATATGTTAGCCAAATAGATTTCAATTCATTGCCAATCCCCATCCCTGACAAAAGCAATGTTACCCTTCTCTGTTGTCTTAAGTCATGTATCATCGCCTTTAGGGGAGGGCTGAGAAAAAGGGGCGATTTAAGAGGCACTAAGGGGCCACAGTCAGCCTCCAGCTTTTTGACACACGTCAGACCACGAATAAGATGAAGAGGCCTACAGATGCTGATCAGGGCTCATACACATCAAAACAAACAGGAACTGTGGTTTAGAATCACTGCTAAGGTCACAGCGATATAAAGGTCATTATTATCCAATTTAAAAAATTGGAGCCTGTAGTCAGCACCACTTTCTTATTTTCATTTTGTCTAGTTTATAGAATGTTGTCCTACCTCGTCTAAAAACATGGAAAATTAGACTGGTAATCCTTTTTCATTTGGTTTCCTCCAACTTTTCATGAAGCAATGGTGAAGCGCTGGTTTGCGATATTACTGGATGCTTCTGAACCTCTAAGGAGGAGTGGCTGCTGAATAATAAACAGTAAAATATTGCTTTGAGAGGCAACCTGGTTTCAGATCAGCGTTCCTGATCTAAGAGATACATTTAGGCCCTCAGGAGGAAAAGGGAGGCTTGAGAAGCTGATCTCTTCTCAGTACTCCAGTGTGCCTGCCTCTTAAGACATGACATCCTAAGTTTGGGCCTCACAAACCTTTTCATGTCAAGGTGGCCAAATTTATGCGCATTAAGACCACAGACCCTGATTTGATAAAATTTAATCCAAAGTAAACCCATCCAAAGGAAGACATTTGTTGTTAGATAGGACTTAGTGAGAACAATATCACTGTAGGTGAGGAAGTAACAACAGCAGGGAGAGTGAAACCTATGATCAAAACATCCTTACCTTTACTCTAATAGTACTACCGTCCGGTGAGTTAAATAATAGTGAAATTAACCTATTGAAAGGTTGCCACAGTGTGCTGAAATTATTTTAAGCTTACTTATTTCTGTGGGTAAAAATGATGACTACTTCTAATAAGAGGCTGACTAATTCATGTCAAACGGCTGATCTTCATCAAGACGGCATAATTACAGAAACGCATCTTGCTTTTTTTCCTTTTTTTTTTTTTACTAAACGTCCAGAATCACCAAATGACAAACAATCAAGACAACTGGTTGCAATAACATTTAGTCGGTATTTATATTACTACTACTGTCCTTTCAGTCCGCTCTACCGACCACATCCTGTAATGCTGCAGATGCAAGAAAACCTGCCTGTCCACTGGATTCTTCGGATTCCAGGCCCAAGAGTCTCCTCTCTCCTCCAGTATGCGCCGTCAAAGGTTCACAATCTAAATATTTAGGAACATCTTGGATATGCTCGTTTCCGCCCCAAGTATTAGGCATTCATTGTGTACAGATCCGGGAACAACGAGTACTTTTATCGACACATGAGACGAGGTTGAAGAAGGGGACCGACTCCACGTCACCTCAAAAAATAAAAATAATGACGGTACGGCTGAGTTTTCCGGAATGGGCGGAGAGTAGAAACACACCTCCAACGTTATTTTATTATCAACCTCTAATATTTCGCTCTCAACAAACAAACGGTGGTGACTTATAGTGATTAAACGCAAATAAAATCCAATATTAGTTTAGTATCGTTACATGGCTGACTTTATTATTTTGCTACGTTGACCGGATTTCCTTCCTCCTTATCAAAACAATCGAGTGCTCTTCCATTGCGTCCCCTTTCACTCTCAGACCAGACTAATCGTTACCGCACCATCGATAGCGGGCTCTCAGTGGTGCTGAGCTCGATCGATCGTTACGTGATGCCTGCTTTTTGGTTTCCCGCGAAACAGACGCGTTTTCCTCGCGCCCGAGCCGCCGGAGCAAGTGCACAACCCAGAGAGCTACTTGGTAAATCCACTGTAAAGGGTAAATTATCGTGTTCGCCATTGACTTTTAACCATACCTCTGTGCACCGTCGGCTATACGATAGTATTAACTCTGTAATAAGTTTATGTTTCACAATGTTTTAGCCGTCTAGCTGCAGCTCTACGGTCTGGTTACCTCTCCTAGCTGCAAAGTTATCCAAGACATAATCCTTTCTCTTCTTCCAAGCTCCTTTCAAACAGCCGGCATCTTAATGGCCTTGTTTGTTGCTAAATGGTCTGTGTAAATCCGTGTATCAGATGTATGTCGAATTGAAGAGGGGATCCTAATAATCCAAAAACGCCTCAAGTTATGTTCTATGAAGTATGTACATTTACATGCAAGGCCACTGTACACTGTCAGATTTTGCTCTCCATTTTGCTCCAGCTGCTGCCAAGTGGAAGACTGACCGCATTTCATTGTTTTACAGAGTTTGTTGACCTGCTGCTTTAAATTAAGCTTCAGCCTGCCGCAATGGGAATTCACGGGCTTACCAAGTTGATTGCAGACCAGGCGCCTGGTGCCATTAAAGAGCAAGACATCAAGAACTACTTTGGTAGCTACCATCCCACTTCTTGATATTGATTATGTGCCTTACATAAGATAAAATGAAACTGTAATGCTCCCCTTGGGAAAACTGCATCAAATAGGCTAGTAATAGTATACAACAGAGAAATATAAATACAAATAGAATATAAACAAAACTACAGCAAATAGAGGTATTAAACATAGGTCAACAGACAATTACAACATTAGAACATATAAATATAAGAATATGTATTTGCATGATACGTAGTTTAACAGGAATGTTTTTTCTTTTTCTTTTTCTTCTTCTTTTTTTTATTTAACCTTTATCTAACCAGGTAGTCCCATAGAGATGAAGGGAAGCCTGGCAAAAACAGCAGCATCATAACAACTAAAACAGTTACAGATCCAAACCTGTTGAAAGCTTGACTGAACAAAGCAAAAACCTCATCGAAAGATCCTTTAACAGTTTTAGCTCACCAAGAGAGCTCTTTCAGCTTTAAACCATTTTGTGAGTTATATTGAGACAGATAAGACAGATAAAAACAAATCCAGTAGCTGAAGAAACATTACCATTAATATGACTGTCTGTCAGTTAAGCCAATACACAGGATCTTATGTCAGCTTACCTTTCCCTTGTGCCATAATCTTGAATGAATGCTTAAATATGAAGGTTCAATGTCTTTGTAGTTTTGTTCGTGTTGGATGACTTTACTGTTTTGTACATGCCACTTGCAGGGAGGAAGATTGCTATTGATGCCTCCATGTGCATTTACCAGTTCCTAATCGCTGTGCGGCAGGACGGCAATGTTCTACAAAATGAGGATGGAGAGACGACAAGGTACAAATCCCATGCTAAGACAGTTGTTTGATTTTTTTTTTTTTCTTTTAAATAAATCATGACTGAAACAATGTTTTTGTTTTCTAAAAGTCTAGTGGGCAGTCCACTCTCTTATTCCTTGTTTAGACAGTGGGAAGAGAGGGAGGCAGTGTAGGAGAGACACCGGAGAGGAGGCTCTGGCGGGATTCGATCCCAGACTAGTTGGGGGGCAAACTTGTGGTTCCAGACTTGAATGTTTGAGTTCCCAAGTGAGTTTCTGTGTTTGCTCTTTTTCTCAGCCACCTGATGGGAATGTTCTACCGGACAATCCGCATGCTGGAGCACGGCATCAAGCCTGTGTATGTGTTTGACGGCAAGCCCCCGCAGCTCAAGTCTGGGGAGGTTAGTGTGTGAGGCTCTCCCTTTACTGCGCAGTTCCCCTTTGAACTTTGTTGCTCTTCCCCCTGCATGCTTCCATTGATAAAGTGGTAATTTGTGAGATCCTGGTTTGTTTTTTTTGTAATTTTGTTGCTGTGGTCTTTATGTACTGCACTTCACATTCCCCAGCCTTCAACCTAACCTAAATGCCTAAATAAATAATGTGCATACTTCATGTTTTCTATCTACCGCTTCTGTTTAAGATTCCGGGGTAAATAAACTTAATTAAATTTGTTTGTGTAATTCGCAACCCTTGCCCTCTGCCTCTCATTTTTCTCTTGTATTCACTTACTCTCTCCTTTATGCTCTTCTCTTTCTCCCCCCAGCTGGAGAAGAGAGGGGAGAGGAGGGCAGAAGCTGAGAAGATGCTTGCTCAGGCCCAGGAAGCAGGTATAGTTAATCTTCTGTCACACATTTCTCACAAAAGGTAGTCGTGCCCTGTTGGCTGAGTGATATTGTGGCTTTTTTATATTACATGTGGACTCCAGGATGTATTTGGGGATCACTAGAGTGTTAGTGTGTTTTGGGAAGTTGGTTGGGGTGTGAACCAATCTGAACTCCAACATGCAAAAAATATATTTAAAAAAAATACATTGTAGGGTTCATGAACACTTTTCCTTTTACTTTGAAAATAAATCATTTCTTATGTTGTAACCCAGGGGAGCAAGAGAACATTGACAAATTCACCAAGCGTCTGGTAAGAGTCACCAAGCAGCACAACCAGGAGTGCCAGAAGCTGCTGACCCTGATGGGTGTGCCCTACATCGAGGTTAGATCCGAAAAGGCTAAAGTGAAGCTGGAGTGACAGACTTTCAGTGAAATGCATCTTCTTCCTTTAAAATGGTTGTCTGCTCTACTGTATACATGCAAACCAAAGTCTTTACCAAATTTTGTTTGGTCTCCTGGTCATAACTTTAGGCATCTGCAAATGTCTGTGTGCTTTGTTTTTAATGCACTTTCTATCTGTACCTGAGTTGAGGCCAAAGACAAGTTCTATTGTAATCTATTCTGCTGCCATTGTCTTGGCCAGGTCTTTCTTGTCAGCGAAATCCTTGATTTTAACAGGACAAACCTGGGTAAATAATTACACAAAATTGTGTTGTTCTACTGTAGGCCCCCTGTGAGGCAGAGGCCAGCTGTGCTGCTCTGGTTAAAGCAGGAAAGGTCTTTGCCACAGCAACAGAAGATATGGACGGGCTGACCTTTGGGACAAATGTCCTACTCAGACACCTCACCGCCAGCGAAGCAAAGTACTGCTTCTATCCCTCCATTCGACTGTTTCTACGTCCTTGTTTTCCCCTGTTAGGCTGTGTAGCAGAGGTGTTTGGAGGGCATTCTTGGAGTTGGTTCAACGTTCTTCATTGTTTTGGTTCTCGTGCAGTGTGTATCATTGGAATTATTTGGCTACTTGATAATTACAAAAATGCCAACTGCCCTTATACTTAATTTTGTTTTGGGGGAAAACGGGACCAAATTTCACACATTTGATCACATTTAATTTCACACATCTAATGAATAATGGTGATTTTATCATATATCAAAATTTCAATCTCTCTGTGTGTGCCAGGAAACTTCCCATCCAAGAGTTCCACTTCAGTCGCATCCTGCAGGACATTGGTCTGACCAACGAACAGGTAAGGCTTTCCCTGATTTTGAGAAACAGGAGATCATTTTCCCAAAAGGAGGCTTTTGTTAGTGTTCATCTGGACACAAATCAAACTTTATCTGATATCTCTGCTATCACCTCACTGATTTTGTACCTAGTAAACTCACCCTGTGATATCAGTATGGCACAGACAAGCCAAATAATCTCATCGTTCTGCTTCTAAAGCTCTTATTTCATCAGTTAAAATACGTTAATCGTGCCAGACATGAGCCTATCTATGTTGTAACCAGTATACACTACAAAAATAACTGGTTATTATTTGATGGTTTGTTTGGGTGCACCTCCCTTCTTCCATTTGGACACTTTGGACACACTTTGTGCAAAACAAAGGATGCAAACTGTACCGATCATAACTATCATCCTTTCAGTTGTCACTTGATCCATCACCCCGTCCATAAATGTAACCATCCCTTTTGCTTTTCCCCATTGCACTATAAGCATCAAAAGCAAATTTAGGTCAGGCACGGTTGAGCCACTCACTCCTCTACTCCTCTACTCTACTTGTGCTATCAAACCTCATCACGGTTTACAGCACTTCAGAAAATCATTTTCTACAAATCTTACCTGTTTTTTATTGAGGAGTATCTAATTAATAAAGGGAAGTTAAAATGATACGATTGTCAAAATATAACTAACTATGAATCTAACCAGCTGAACAAAATTTGAATGCAAAATTTTACTCCGACAATAATCTGGTATTCAGAAACAACTACACGCCATCTGGGACTGTACACAATCTGCTGTGTTAACTCTTCTCCCCGTTGTCCATGCCAGTTCATAGACCTGTGTATTCTGCTTGGCTGTGACTACTGTGGCACCATCAAGGGGATCGGCCCCAAGAGAGCTATTGATCTCATCAGACAGCACGGCACCATTGAGGAGATCCTGGAAAACATCGACCTAAATGTAAGTTCACATCTGGTGGCCCCGTTAGCTCAGCGCCTTGAACAAGGCACTGATACTGCCAGGGTTATTCCCACTGGGGCTGCCCATGCTAAAAATATGTCCACCCACCTTACTGTAAGGTGCTTTGGATAAAAATATCCATCAAATGGCAGATGTTATGTTGATAAATCCTCTGGGGAAGTCAGGGAGTATCAGGGAATTTTACAATTTTACAGTGATTATCTGAATTGCTTCCTTGTTTGTTTACTTTCTCAGATGCAATCCAATGTTTTTGTACAAATTCATATTCAAAGAATATTTCTTACTATTAAAGATTCCATCAACTTAATTGACCAAATTGTTTTTTTTCCTCCAATGCTCCAATCTTGTGTGTATTTGCGTGTACATGTCCCATGCAGAAGCACCCTGTTCCAGAAGAGTGGCTGTTCAAGGAGGCCAGGGATTTGTTTTTGAAGCCAGAAGTGGTGGACTGTTCCACGGTGGAGCTGAAGTGGGGCGAGCCAGAGGAGGAGGCGCTGATCCAATTCATGTGTAACGAGAAACAGTTCAGGTTTGACTTGCTCATCTCTTTCAAAATTCATATTGTTTTCCAGTAATTTCATTAGCAATATGTTCATTTAAACTCACCACTCATTGGCTATTGGCATATCCACTCTTGGAACACACTTAAGGACCCAAGAGGTCTACAAGTCCAACACGCTTACCAGTGCCAGATCATATTGAAGTCATAGTTCACCCTACAGCCACCCTGCCTTTAAAATAATTTAATTTGTATTGGTGTCAGTGGAGAATTGTGGTGTTAAATAGTCAAAATGCTGCTTCAGATGCTTGTCCATGCTGCTAAGAAAATGTTTTGGGGGAATGGATAGGAGTTCAAGTTCAAGTAATTTATTATCAAATGTGCAGCATCACTTACAGTCATACTGTACAATGAAATGTATTGGACGAGGCTCATTCCAACAAGGTAGGTACACATCAGATCAAATCAAATAAAAATAAAAAACAAGTAAAAATAAGTCAAAATAAGTCAACAAGTCAAAAAAGTAAAAATAAGTAAAAAAAAGTAAAAATAAGAAAAGATAAGTGAAAATAAGTGAAATAAGTAAAAATAAGTAAGAATAAGTAAAATAAAGTAGCAATGGAACAGATTAAGGGCTAAGCTAGATGTGAAGCAGCAGGTTTGGTAAACATGAATGATCTAAAGATACAGATGTACAGGTATAAAGTGCATGTGCATCTGAGTATTGTACATAAAGTGACGTGTGTGTGAGGTATAGTTATAGTTCAACGGTTCAGTAGCCTGATGGCCTGCAAGTAGAAGCTGTTCTTCAGTCGTGAAGTGCGTGACTGACCGCTCCTGTACCGTCTGCCAGACGGTAGCAGGGTGAACAGTGAGTGTGCAGGGTGACTGGGGTCCTTAATGATTTTGTTGGCCTTCAGGCATTGGGTGACAATATCTTGCTTTTAACAAAGTCATTTTTGTGTGTGCGCGTCTGCAGTGAGGACAGGATCCGTAACGGTTGCAAGAAGATCATGAAGAGTCGGCAGGGCAGCACACAGGGACGACTGGACTCCTTCTTCACTGTCACCGGATCACTATCGTCCAAACGCAAGGTAACCACAGGAAAACAAACTGAGTTCAAAATTATTTCCTCAAGTAATTGCATTCAATGATTAATGAATCTGGTTAATTAAATGAATTGGTCGATTAGCTAAATTTATTTAACCACATGGTATTTTCTAGTCTTTGTTTTTTAATCCTTAGAAAACACTGCTCTTGTATATGTTCAGCAGGCTGTCTTATGTTATATTCTACTACTATATTTCTCCCTCTCCCAGTCTATAGGATTTCCTTTTCCAATCCCTGTTTTTTATTTCTCAATCTTGGAGTAAGCCCCCGTTGTAAATGTTCACTAGGCTATTTCTGCTTTCTCCTTTAGGAACCGGAGATTAAAGGATCAGCGAAGAAGAAGCAGAAGACCGGAGCCACGCCAGGCAAATTCAAGAAGGGGAAATAGACAGCAAAGAGGAAGTGAGACGAGGCAAAAAATTTAACGTGTGAATGTGTGATACTGTGTATTGTACATGACTGAACCTGTTAGATGTTGAAAAATGAATTCGAACTAGGGCTGTTTTAATAACCTCAAAAGTTGAGTCAACATAAGGTTTTATGAAAATCTGTCTTCTCTCTGTTGTTGAATAAAACTAAGGCATTTTGTGAACTGATTTGTGTTTGTTATTGTTTTGGACTGTCTCATTTGATGTGCTCAATTGACTACTAATAGTTATTTTAAAATCTGAAAAGCCACTGCATGCAAACAACTGATACAAACAAGGTACTAGATACTGAATATAGTACATGTAACATAAAAGAGCATTCTCCAAACTTATATCATGAAAGTTTTATTTAGTCAATTTAATTATTTAAGATTAATGTTTGTTTTTATATTCACATTTTACCGTCTGCATTCAGTAAAGTTATGTGTAAATATACATGAAAGATTTTTTTTTGCCACTCATTTACTAAATAAAATAATGAGGACACCGGACATGATTAGTGGGTCTTAAATATACATTATGAATATATTCCAATACATATATTTAGTGAACATCTAATTACATTTATGTGTAGCATGTATGCATGAAATTGAGAACATGTTGCTAGTATGTCATATATGTATATTTAAACATTACATGCACTGAGGTGTAGTATGCAACAATCTGTGGTTGTATAGCCTAAAGTGTTTGCATGGTTTCAAGGAGTAGTCAAACCTTATTTTTAGCCTGCAGTCTCTCATTTACTGTAATGGCAAATGTAAATAACTGCTGAAAATTACACATTTATTCAGTGTGTGATTTAATGGGGAACTTGGTTAAGCTGCTGCAGTTGCAACATTAAAATTGGAAGACTTCACTTTGCCTTCCTTTTTGCTGTGGTTGGTAAGGCATGGTTTTACTCTTCTCTCTAAAACAACCATTTGTAAGAGTTTTAAATCGGTTCATCCCAGTTATCTATTTTTCTTAAATGCAAGATTTACTATTTAGCCTGTTTAGGTTTAATACACTGTTTAATTAGTGTGTGATTCCACAGGAACTGCACTGTAACACTCAAAAACTGAAGGTTTATGTCAACAACATTTTCATTTGACTGAATTACTACAGACTCACTGCTGTGGGATTATTTGTGATTGTAGGTGGAACTGAAGTTGTTTTTTATTACATTGCAAATCATCACACTTTCAAAGTGTAGCTCTGCAGATGACAAGTGTATTATTGTGTTGGTTTGTATGTCCAGGGCATGGGGTTTATGGCAGCACTGCATATGAATACAGTGACAGAGAACATGTTGCTCAGTGTCTTCATTCTGTCAGGTGAGCTTGCTGTTCACTCACATTATTTCACATTATTTCACATTTCTATTTCAAACTGCAGATGAAGCACTTTTTCAATTGTAAACGTCTTGACCACTAATGAATATGTTGTAATTGTTTAGAGTACCACAGCATTGTAAGAGTAAACGGTGCACAAAAGACCAAAATGTGTATTTTGTGTATAATGAACTAACATTTTTCCTACATTGTTAATAATGGCAATGTTATTACAGGTGCATTGGCTTGTGACCTATTCATTACAACACCAGAGAAGATGGAAGCACTGAATGGGTCTTGTTTGCAAATCCCGTGTAACTTTAGTGCTAAAGACAAAGAGGAGTTTAACAACATGAGAGATATCTTCGGAGTGTGGATTAAAAACGACCCTAGATTTGCATTATATCCAAACAACGTGATTTTCAATGGCAGTCAGACTCATAATACCTTTCCAGCAAAGATTATTGGAAACCTGAGACAGAAAAACTGCACCACTGTATTTTCCAGCTTGATCACAGAGAAGTACTACTTCAGAATTGAGAACATGCCATTCTTGGCAACATCTGTTTGCAATCCTCTTGAGATAACAGTTAAAGGTAAGAGAGGATTTTTAAATGATTCAGTCCATAATATTATTGTTTGGAATGAAAAAGGAAATTGTTCAGATCGAGCTTTAGCTTTTAGCAACTTTCTCAGTGATGGAGGAAATGTGAGCTAATGAATGCTCACATTACTCACCAGCTTCAGAGCATCCAAGCCCCAGCATCAGTATCTCAGGTGAGCTGAGGGAGGCCGAGCTTGTCACTATAACTTGCTCAGCCTTCACTCCCTGCCCCG
>CABFOQ010026902.1:18799-39783 GCA_900660455.1 Gephyroberyx darwinii | reverse complement strand
TATTCATCCATGTCAGTTCACGTCAAGTGGAGTACTCAGTACGTGTCTCCCCAATCTCCGACAGCGAGGACCTACACCGGGACCTTCCTCAGTAGGACTAGTAGGACTAAAACACTTTTATTCAACATGACTTGCCATGTTAAAGCAAAACCTCTGATCCTGATAGACATTAAACTGCTTCTCAAAGAGACAAAGGGCCCATTTCAGCTGAAAGATGCTATACCAGAGTGTCTGGAGGTTAGATGTTTTAATACCAGATTGTACCACTGAAATGAACGTGAAAATGAAGACCTACCACAATATAGCCCTGCATGAAAATAGCACACCAAGTAACTACACACTCTAAAAATGAATTATAGAATCACAACTGACAGCAAGGGATAGCCATTCTCCCACACATGATCTAACTTGAGTTGGACTTGGCTGGATTTAGACTGTATGTGACGAGGCTATGCTGGGCTATGCTGGGCTATGCTGGGCTGGACAGGGCCGTGTTATAGCAAGGACAAGGCCAAGCATGATTCCACTCATTGTGTGTATCCCTAATAAATCTTCTTATCAAATGGAAGCAGTGGGATTGATTATGATCAGCCTCCCTCTCTCCTTGGCCGCAGCCAACTAATATTGACCGTCTAATTGGAATCCCTATTTATCACACAGCAACTACACTGCTCTACCTCAGCCCAACTAGACCAGAGGGAGCCTCAGACGTCTTAGCGGTCAGTGGTGTGCGTGTGTGTGTGTGTGTGTGTGCGCATTACAGTAGCAGGCATGGATGAGTGGATTAGAGCTGGGCTAAGGCACAGTGTCTAAAGAAGATTATGTAATATGTTTAGGCCTAGTAGCTCTTTATAGCGCTACGTGAGTGAAACAAGAGACAATCGCATTGTCTGGGTCATAGGTGTGTGTGTGTGTGTGTGTGTGTGTGAAGTGTGTTTCCAACACTGCTCATCTTAAGTACTCAACATATTTCAGTGAAGCAGATGAATAAAGGAGGGATAGAAATCCAATCTACAAAAATACCCTCCCTCCCTCCTCTCTTGCTCTCAGTCTGTCTGTCTTACACACACACACACACACACACACCCTCTGCAGTCAGCGCTGCGTCAGGCAGGTTACATAACGACAGAGAGTAAAGGAGAGAGATGGAGGGAGGGGAAAAGAGAGGGCAGGGGGGAGCGAAGAGAACATGGGGATGTTGATAGGGAAAGGCGTCTAGGACAGATGGATCAGCGGTGGCGGGAGATGAAAGTCGTTGAAGAGAGGAGAAACGATGTCATCTGTGTAGATTCACACAGATTACAAGATGCTGAAACGCGTGTACATTCTCACACCGACAGACACACACACACACACACACACACACACACACACACACACACACACACACACACACTCAGACACTTTGCAGAACATCAGTGCTCCCACACGTCTCTGGTTCACAGTTGACTGTTTGTGCTGCTGTCCTTGTCTCTGCTCCGCTGGCCACAGGGCTGTTACTGCTGTTATTCTAGAGCCAAGGTAACAGCAGCCATGACACAGTCCAAGGCCCGTCAGAGTTTGTCTCAGTGCCTACCCAATGTATCCTGCATCATTTATAATCCTCTGCATCCTTAAGATACGGACTCTCAACCTGGTCCTGTTTCTGAGCCCCCTGGAAGCATAAGCCCCAGCCTCTCTCTCCCTAGCCTCACCCTCTACAGTCACTCTTCAGGTTGCACCTCACTCCCTCATGCCCAATCCAAGGCCTTTCTACAGCTTTAGCCCTTTTCTCTCATCCCCTCACTCATTTCCTCCCTTCCTTCCTTCATCCATCCAAAAACGGTCCAAACATAGCTTGAGCTCCATCAACCAAATTCGCCCTCCCGCCTTCTCTCTCTCTCTGCCCCCCAAATTCGTTGGGGTGCGAGGCTGCAGTGCTATCAGTGGCCCTGTTGAAGCTCTGAGTTTGGTGTTGGGGATGACAGACAACTGGCTCACTATTGCCACCTGATGTTAGAAGGGGGAATTATATTCTGTGTAGAGCATCGAGAGTAAATGCCCCCTGCTGGTGCACTAGCCACACACACACATGCACACACACGCCCATATATTCAACTACATATCCATGCACAAACAGACACCAGCTGTCATCCATTGCTCTCAAGTTTACACACCAGGCTTGAAGTTGAATCTTCCCACACACACAATGGATAAGAGATGACACAAAACTAAGAGGTTTTGCGGTGTGCTGACCGAAGACCTCTCCTTGCATCCTCACACTGAGTTTGTGCGAGTGTGTCTGGAGAAATGCCTGCTGTTGCCTCTGGTAGTGTCTGTGCATGTCTATTTATATCACAGAACACAGAGCACTTCGGTCCAGAACACCCACACAGGAAGGAATTAAGCCGAGCATCACTGATGACATAATCAAGCCGCTGAATCAAGTTGCAGTCGGCGTGGAAATGGGGCTTTTCGACGGGATGGGATTACGCAACGAGGCTGTCGCAGAGATCGCACTGTTGGCCACTGCACATGCAGGAGGGCACCTATTGTATAGTAACACACCCACACCCATGCACAGGCAGGCTTGCATGTGCACACAGACGCGCTCACTATGGTGTGTGAGGTGATTCCCTAGGGTGTATGACAATTGCATCTGGCCAACATGACTGTGGCCCAGGCTGTATCCCGCTGTAGCTGAAGATTGTCCTTCACAACACAAATAACACGACATAAGGAATGACAGTGTGTGTGCAGCTACATGAAATGTGCAGTGTGATGTGCATCAGGGGCTAAACTACATTTTTCCATTCTCTTCCAAACTGTATTTGCTAGCTAGACTGTCCAGACCTGCGTCGTGACCCTGTAATTCACTTTTTGAAAACTCTTTGTCTACATTCTAGTCCTTGTATATCAAGTTGAAAAGAAAGCTTGCATGCGCCATCTTGTTTCCGGTCTTGTCGGACCTACCTTGTATCCCCTCCAGAAAGCCTGGATGAGGAGAGCAGCCTGATCCTCTGTCAGTAACAGAGATAGAGGGACGGGAGGCCTAGGACTGAGGGGAGAGACAGGGAGTGACAGAAGACGGGAGCATGAGTCACTTCTACTTCATAGAACAGAACAGAACAGAACAGAACAGAACAGAACAGAACAGCAGCCTGGGCTGCTAATGTGAGTGTCAATGAGTGTGTGTGCGTGCGTGGGTGTGTCTATGTATTGCTGCTGTTGTCTTAAAACCTCTTAAGTCCAGTTTTTTTGATTTTGTATTTTTTTCCCTTGTAATGAAAGATTATATTATTACTTTATATGCTGGGTAGGAAAAATACAAAACCTTCAAAGCCAACTCACTGTATGCCGAGCCAGTCCTTGACAAAGGGGATGTCATGGAAAGTCACAAGGCCCTGTCCTTGCCTGCGGGGGTTATGGCTGCAAGGAAACAACAGGGAACACATCATAGAAAAGTAAAACTAAGAACTAAGAACTCCACTCCATGTCTTTCACGACAGACAGCTTGTGTAACTATCACAATACACTTTTTGCAGACAGAAGTATGATGGGGTGAGATGAGGTGAGGTGAGCATTATGAAGTGGAATGAGAGAAACACTTACTTGTACAGCCACTCTGTTAGGAAGTCACAGGGGTTAAATGCTGTTCTCTTCCTCTGAAACACAAAAGGAAGTAATCAATAACTTGCAACATTCAATGAACAACAGGAAGCAGTGTGATAATGCTGCAGAATTTGCTGTATTGCAGTATGGCATAGCGTGGACTAGAACGTTAGCTGATTGTTGTAGCGATTAGCTTCATTAAATCAGGCAGGAAAAGTAAAACAATTTTTACCTGCAATGACAACAAGACCGATAAATTGCTAAGATTTAAGGGTGACAAATCCTAAGGCAAGCCGTTCAAATATGTGTGTGGTTTATTATAGCAGTAGAGCAAGCCTGCATTGTGATATTTCCAGTTTGTTGACTGGTCATATGTGTACTATGAGAATTCAGACTTGGAAACAGTGCTGTTTCTGGGCCTCTTTCAGCATGGCCTCCAGTCCAGGCAGCAACACTGGAAACACTCTCTCCTCCAAGAACCTTGTGACAGGACCTGCGACACACACACACGCAAACACGTTTATGTATTTGGTCCGGGATGACAGGGACATTTGCACACAGTTGCATCCAGCAGAGAAAGTTCACGCAAACTTACGTTCATGGAGTTGTGGAGGGGACATAAATTCAGCCGTTGGTGGGCGCCGCTGAGGTTTTCCCAAGACGGCGTACCCAGCAACAGCAGGGTGGCAAAGGAGAGGGTCAAAACCTTTCAAAGGGTCATCATCCACAAACACCTAATGAAACCAATGATGGTCACAATTACTTCATGAGTTGCTGAATATATATATATATATATATATATATATGTTCCAGATCGATCTGACAAAGAAAACTATTGGACCATTGAAGGATAACCTGACCTTCGCTGTGCTGAGTCCATAGAAGACTGGGGAATGTTTACTGGCGCTGTACTGGGAGACATGCGTGCTCACAGAACCGCTGTCGGTCCACGCAGCGTTGGGAGGACGGGGCTGCTCAGCTTCATACTCTTGAAAGAGACCTTCATTCATGAGTATCTGATAACCTATGGGAGCGCTAATGTCTGTAAACCCTTTCCAATATTGCTTTTGTATTGTTATTTATGTGATGAAAATATTTTTGTACTTTGTTTTTAACTTTATAACAATTCTATGCGAGTGATCCATAACCATTTCAGAGACTTAGTACCCTGGGATTGTGTATTATGTTGTGTTATAAACTATCTATCTATCTCAGAGCAAATTTAGCCGTTGTTTTATTCCCAAGACATATTTAAAGTGTATTATCTTACCTTCACACACTTGCTGCCATAATGATTTTTTGGCACCGATAACCGTTGCCATTTTCTACAGCGGTTACCAAGGACGCACTCGTTGCCAGGGAAGCACTAAGCTTCGCAGGCATGATTTCCGGTGTAAATACGTGAACGAGAAAATTATTGGGATACTTCAACAATAGTAGTAGATATTACGGAAAACATTTGGCCAATATAACGGTGCTTCTTAAAAGCACGAAAAACCTTTGACAAAAAACATTTCGGCAGATTGTGTTTACAAAGTATGTCACACCCAAAGTTACGTATTCTGTCGACGTCATTGTGCACATCGCAGGTCGGCAATACTTCTCTACTTTTCGTTTTCTTTGTTCCTTTTCGACATAAAAGCATCTATTTAGGATTACACTGTTGGCAACCAGTCTCTTAACAAGCACAACCTGAAGAGTAATATTCCGCAGTTCTCAGACTTGGCACTAGAGGGCGGCGGATAGCTGCACAGGTTCTATCCAGCGGCCCTGTCTGTGGTTGCTCTGCATGAAGTCCTGAAGGTGGCATGAGCCAAACCTCAACCACTGAATGCAACCAAATGGAAAACTTGCATGTAATTTGCAGTCCAAGAAGTGATAGATTATTCTGTATATTTAAAAGTCACACATTTACTTTGGAAATCAGTCAGTTTGCACCACTGGCATATTATGGAAATGATAAAGCTTTCAAACAAAAAGGCAGAGCAGTATTTAGTTATTAAACTATCATTCACTGGAAGCTCTTCAAAATTAAATTCTTTATTGGAATATTTTCCAAAGCGGTTAAGCCATCTCATGACAGAACAAAAATAACAATTTATCTAAAAACAAGACAAAAAACTTCTTACTGTCCAGATGGTTCCAAAATGCACTGAATAGCATTTGACAAAATATACATTGCACTAAGTCCTATCTTGCAGTCACTAATTGACTTGTTAATAAATAGGATCATGAACAAAATATCTTTTTATACATAACATTTGACTTCCTCATCTGCACAAACAAAATTTCTGACTGCACCCCCTCAAATTGTGAAGACTTGTGCAACAAACATTTCTTTAACAAGTTGTAGCAGTGCATATTACGCACATTTTCAAACCCCCCAAAACAGAAAAAAACAAAAGTAAAACAATACAGTGAGTTACAGTATAAATCATAATAACTGTGATAGTAATATAACAATAATCATGACAGGGTGTACCCTTTTCATAAAGCAACACTGATAAAAGCAGATATTATAAAGGACCAACTATCAACAATGAAATATACAGATTACATTCCTTCGAGGGTATCAGAAAAGTGGGAGCCCTAGTGAGGAGGATGTTTATAACTGCAGTAGAAGGAGCCAAACAAATCACACTCTTGCCACTCCCATACGGGAGGCTATAGTTTTTTTTACCTTTCAAGGTTGAACGGTAATTTGAAATCCAGGCACGGGAGTCAAACTTTCAGAGGTCACATACTCATACTTGTGTATGTATGATGTGTGTAAAAGCTGGAGTAAGGTACAGGAGGCTCATGCTAGGGTTCATTCTGGAGTCCATAACCATATACATACCTGGTCTATGTTGCTTAATGTACATACTACAGGACCCCTCCTAATACTCTAGCTATGTGAAACTCTGGTCAGTGGTTATTAGTGTAGCAGTGTGGGTAAATGGACAACTTGCATCCAGCCTCCCATAGACAACACATTCAAAGCCAGTCCATATGCAGTGTGTTGACTTCCAGAATAAAGAGCTTAGTGGGGGCTCTGTGGATGCATGATGCCAACTGTGTCATGGGAAAGAATAGCCTTGAAACCAGGGAAACAACAGTAGCAATCTGTACTCGTCCAGTATACGCCCACCGTGAGTGTGGTCTGGTCCTGCAGACTGCCTCAAGTAACAAGAGACAAAGGAAGTGACATGCCTGGACAGTGTCACAGGCAAAGGTACTGTGGCTTTGATCCTGAAAATCCACTAGACCCGCACAGGGAGTCTAAGTTAAATACACATGATGACGAACACACACCAAATGAGACAAAGGGCAGAGAGATGTGGGGGAATGAGAGAGATGAGGTGGTAGTCCCACTCCAAGCCTCCCCTCTTCAATAGAAGCGGAGATGGATTTGTTAGCTGCAACCACTGGGGCCTGGTGCTATTCAGTGCAAGTGGCGGTTTAAGGGAAGGGGCTGGAACTTTTGGCTTCTTCCATCATCGTAATCCTCTTCTGTGATTCCTGACGGTCCCATACTCTTTTCCACGATTCTTTCAGTACTACGTACAAAACAAATGTTCATGATTCTGTCTGGGCACATTCCATTAACAACCCATAACTTCATTTCTTAAAGTCTTTCATACAGAAATGTCCACAAGCTTTGCCAAGTCCCCTTCATTTTTAAAAAAGTTGTCCAGAGCTATGTACAGATAGGGTGATATGTACTATATGAGAGTGTATGGGGGTGGTTGCTTCATTGAGGGCGTGGTTCTCCATGGACTCTGAAGCGGTAGAGGCAGGTGTACTCTGGGTGGCCCCAGTTAGTCAGCACCCGCACCTCGATGATCTGGAAGGCTTTGTCATTCTTCTCCTGAAAAGGAAAAGGGGAAATATTCAGCGCATGGTGGCAGAACTTCAACGGATTTTCATTTCTTAAGAAGTTAGTGTTGCTTTCTCAGGTTGGTGTTACATGGTTTTAGTTACCATGACATGGAAGGTCTGTAGTGGCTCCCCATCCTCCTGGTATATATAGTTCCCCAACAGTGTGCCTTCCTCTTGGTACTCATCCTCTAGACCCTGCACACACACACACCCAAACAAAACAAGTATGTCATCACTGGAAATATATGTCACTACTGGAAATAGAGAGACACCACTCACAGCTGCTTGCATGGGCTTAGAAAGTGCCTGTATGGTTTTTATGCTACATGTTTCTTACAAAGACAGTGAAGTTGCGTGGGGCGCTGGTGATGTTTCCAGTCGGGGACAGGGTCTTGGGGATGTGCTCCAGGCAGAAGGCTGTGGGCAGGATCCTCAGGGACAGCCGGATTACCAGATAGCCCTGGGAACCTTTGAACGCCCAGCAGTTACCTGGGTACACGTCAGGCTGGCAGGAAGGAGTGTGGGAAGGAATGTGAATGTGAGTTTCATAATTGCAGCCAAGACTTAGAAACGTTTTTAATCAATTACACCCATCTACCAACCAACCAACCAACCAATGCAATAGTTAAATGAATCCTCGATCAGCTAAATATGAAACTGCCAAGATCTTAATCCCATCATAATAACATCTTGCCCTTGTAAGTAAAATGGAGAGTTCTCTCTTGGATGTCTCCCTCCAGTTTGCGGTACCAAAGGAGGTTCAGGATTGTGTGGGACAACATTGAGGCTCACCTGAATCACAACGCGTGGCGACTGGGAGAAGTACCAGAGTGGCAGACCAAACAGACTCATGAGGGCTGTCTTAGTCTCGTAGGTCTCCGAGCAGCGAGTACTCAGGATGCTGCCACCTGAACATGACAGACCATAAAAACATTTAACTCTAACTATGTAGGTCAACAGATAGTGATGGATGTAAATAACAGGCTCGACTATGGAACCTGAAGCTTTGGCCTCTAATGCCCTGGTATCCCCTGACCTGGCTAATGCCTGCATAGTCCATTACATAAAAAGAAGCATTACTACACAGTCCTGCAACAGCTAGCTAGCTACTCTCCTCTAGCCATTACAGGGCTAGCTATTGATTTGCAAAACGGGTCTAGGATAGACAGGCATCGATGAGAGGCTTCTTACCTCCAGACTCAAGGGCGTAGTCCACCCGGCCTGTCCGATCCTGGGAGTAGAGCTTCAAAGCGTTCTGGACGATCAGCTGCACTTGCTGGAGGACAGGTCAAGGGTTAAAGTAAAGATTTAGGAATAGCCTCAAAGACATGGCAAACTAACACCTTTTCAATGCAGGTTAGATTATGTATGATCTGGAAAGAACAATGATGATAACGGTAGAAACTGAAGGCTGGTTACCTCTTCGGACAGCCCCTCAGCAGTGGCGGTGTGCTGGACGCTTTGGGTTATTGTCTGAGTGATGGTGTTGGCCTTTGCTTCTGCCTCAACCAGGGTCTGGGCTCGGCTCTGCTCCAGCTGCAGGGACACCTTCTTCAGGATGCTCAGCTCCAGTGAGGCCAGTGAGGCCTGCAGGTCGGGCATGCTCACATAGCGCTGGGACAGCCAGTGGAGCAGAGCCTCAGGCATCTCTCCCTGCTCCTCTCCTGCCTGGCCACTGCCAAAGAAGAGAGCCTGCAACTCCTTACGCATCTGGGAGGAAACCTGGGCTGATACTTGGGATGATATCTGGGGGAGACACACACAGAAAGCATGATGAAAAAGGATTCAATTATGATACTGAACGTGATAGAAATGTTATGTATTCTATAAAAACAGCATCACAATACGGGTGAAAGATACACTATCACACAGAACTCAACATCTGTGCTACTTACTGTCTCGCGGAGTGTGTCCAGCTGCTCACACTTGCCCTTGCATCCCATAACCCCCTGCAGGTCCTGTCTGATCTTGCCCAACTCCACCTCAAGTCTCTGCACCTCTGCTAGCAGAGCATCATGGTCCTCCTGCTTCACACCCACGCTGAAGGAAAGAGAATATCTATGAGACCATCTGGAAAAACTTGCATAACACCTTTCAAAATAAAAGACAATAAATCAGCACTTAAGATTTTAAAGTCGGTTTTCCTCAAAACAACAATCCAGAGTCTTGTACCTGACAGGAGGTGAAGCTGCTGTTTGACTGACAGCTTCCTTCTCCCTCTCCTCTTTCTCCTGCTCATACCGCTGCTGCTTCTGTTGCATCTCCTGCAACACAATGCCATAAAGCTTCAAGTACATGTCAATGACACAGATGTCAGTGCTGTTGACATTAACGTTTTCACTGTCCTAAACCATGCTGCCCTCTGGAAACATGAGTTTTTAAGAGGGATGTGTGACAACTATGGGGTGCATAACTGAATGGATGTGCCCTTATCCTTTCCTTCAGTACTTCCAATAACCTGCATGATCTTGTATCATGTGTGTAGTTGATATATGCTCCAGTAGTAATAAGCTGCTTGTGCTCCGAGAACACACATGGTCTTGTGTGAACTTAAGAAAGCAATAGCGTAATCCTTTATTGAGCACTTTAGGGAAATGTTCTTTTTAATTGCCCACAGGGAGGTCAGAGGTCAGGGTCAGCTACAGAACAGTGCCTCTGGAACTGGCAGGCCTAGTGGTTTGACTCTCAAACCACTGTTGCATATTGTGCATAAGGTGTTTTCTCAGTAGTAAAGCAGTGACGCTTATGTACCTCAGTCTTGGCAGTCAGAAGGTTGAGCAGCACTTCCACCTTTGCCAGCTGTGTTGCATGACTCTGCTGCTGCTGCTCTTCACTCTGCAGAGACCAGATCGGGAACGAGGAAAAAAACAAAACAACAGGGTGAAATGGGGCAAGACGGATAGAGAATTTAAAATCTCTCTTATAACTCAATACTGAAACCATCAAATACACAATGTGCTTCTCCCCAAACCATCTCCATACCTTTGCTCTGTGTGTGTTCTCCTGCTCTAGCTCTCCTCGCAGCAGAGTGAGCCTCTGCTCCAGCAGGGAGGAGACCCAGACTCCCAGGCTCTCCCTGTCGGTCTGGGTGTGGAGCTGTTCCCTCAGGCTGTTGTAGAGACCCAGAGTGTCCCCATGGCGCTGTTCCTGCCTCTTGTCACCCTGCTGGACCTGCCCCCACAGCAGGGCCAGCTGGCGCTCCACCCGTTCCAGACGCTCCATGTCCATGCTGGAGACGACCACAGGGGGAAGGACCGGCTGGTGGGGGCGAGGAGAATAAAGGGAGTGAAGAGACAGGAAGCGTAGGATGTAGGAGAGGACGCAGAAACACCTCGGGTAAGAGGGTAAGCATGTTATGTAAAATCAACGTTTTTGTGATGACTATAACACCAAATATGTTCATGTAGAGTACGGTTTTCATTCATTTTCTATACATTCCCCTTTCTCTAGCCAGTTCGAGCGCTGCATAACGGCATTCAGTGCATCTCACCAGACACATATTGTGGCATTATTAATCTCTGAAACACGCGATACTGTGGTGCTTCCCATCTCTCACCGGTGCTGGTGAGACCAGGGTTGCTGGGGTCTGCTCCTGTGGGGTCTCTGGTGCAGGGGCAGCGATAGAGGGGGCAGACGCTGGGACCAAGTTGGACAGGAGGGTGAGGGGAGACGCAGGACGCCACTCAGTCAGGTTTATAGCTGGGAGATAGGCGAACAGGACAGCAGTGGACGGACCCCATAACCATAAAGCTGAGGATAGAAGATAGATACCAGGGGGGTTAAGGACGTGAATTATGAAGTAAAAAAAAGTGTTTGTTTGTGTTGTGCTGTTGTGTAAGTGTCTGAGAGTAGGGCTGATCCACAGAGAGGGTAGTTCTGTCACTAGGAGCCCAGAGAGGGTGACCTGAATCTGGATTTGTAGCGTACTCTGGGGATGTGTGCTGGTTAGTACCTCCACTGCCTTATTACTGACGGATCTGTCTCAGTATGTGCCCACTAAGTGGGTTACACCTGCAGTAAAGTGAGGGAGTGCTGTGAGCTCTTAGAAACTCACCTAGGAGTAGCAAGAGGGGCAAGAGGAACAGCAGGAGTTTCCATAGTTTGGGCAGGCATCTGGAACACAGAGGCACAAACACCGGTCAGACAAACACACACCGGACACGATCACGTAATGTTGAAACAAAAGTCACGCCTTAATACATCAAGGCTCTCAAAGGGAACCTGACAGGACAAAGTGACCTTTCCCTCCCCGTGAGATAAGGCTGAACTATTCAATTAAGATGCAATGTTAAAAAGGTTCATGTCATCATTTCTGTCATGTGTAATGCATTTTGCATAGCTCATATTGTTTACCTGAAATATAATATATAAATGGATCATTTTTTAGACTGTATCATTATTTTGCAACATTTTACTTTCAAGGTCAGAGGGAAAATGGGGGCTGGGCTCTTACCGTGTCAGAAAGAAGACATTGAGGAGAGACATGAGAGACACCAGCTGATACCATCCTGTCGCAAGAAACCATAGAAGTCCCCTGCTTGCCTTCGCTACGTAGATAAGAGAAATATAAAAAAACAAAACACATGCAAGTTCAGAATCATAACAGATTCAGGCCATGCTACCCAAAAGGAGATTTTTCTAAGACGATGAGTCAAAGTGCCACCAACCTGGAGCTGCTAGGAGCATCCAGAGCAGTGAGAGCACCCTCTGAACCACTGTCCCAACCCCGGATCCCAACGCTTTGCCTGCTCTCACCACACAGTAGCCTGGCTGGAGGAGGCAGTAACCTGGAAGACAACGAATGAAAACTATCAGACCGAAATGATTTGGGACAAAAAAGTATTTGTTGCAGGATTAATGATCTACATTCACTACTGGGTTGAGTTTATCAAAGCTTGGCAAAGTTGATCACAGTCCTGAAGTAGCGCATTTACTGGGTCACATCTCTGCATAGCGGGGCAGTGGACAAAATAAGAGAAGTGCTGGTTAACCTGTGTAAGCCAGGAGGCTCCACAGCGCCCCCACCAGGCGCCGAGGCCTGGAGGACTGCGTGAGGAGGACGGTGTGTGTCTCAGAATACTGCTTCCCTTTACAGTCATCACCTGTGTCAGCCCAAATGATGGATAGTAGACGAGAAGAAAAGCAGACAAAACACAAAGGATGTATGAATGAAATCATTAATTAACATGGATTACATGAACTAAAAAGCAAAGTAATGTAATTTAGCAAATGATCAACACAAAGAAAAACAAAAATAAAGTAAAATGCGTCAAATGGCAACACCAAATCATGTGTATATGAAAATGAAAAAGAAAATAGCAATGGGCCACTTGCATGAATATACTACGACAACGTCAAATGCAATATGTGCGATGACACACCGTGCACCGCAAAGCCTTGTCAACCCCCCCCTTGCAAAAAATCTCCTTCAACTTCCCTGCCGTCGTTCCATAGCCGTGTCTTCTGAGTGACGTGCACTTTCATTGTTCTCTCTCTTCACTTTAACTCTTTCACTGGCAGCATCATCAATCATGTTTGACATCTGGACCACTTCACTATTAAGCTGGTCTACCTCAAATGCTTCTACGTCAATAACAGCAAACTTTGTTGTTCAACTGGTCCCCAAAAACGTTTCGTCAAAAACATGCGGCTACTAGCAGGTCACGGCGGTCAACAGGCTGCTGGCTGGTTTAAGAGGTTCACACAACCTCTGCTCACTGATCCTAACACAGGTCACGCATAGCATTGACCCTCTCAATCAGGGCTACCACAAGGCTAACTGCAAAGTATATTGTGTGTGTGTGTGTGTGTGTGTGTGTGTGTGTGTGTGTACTTACATAGGGAACCATTGAGACTGAGATGTGATGCATCACCAGTCACCAGATCTTTCACGTTCATGCTCCCACAGAAACTGGTGTGGGCTGCAACACACAATGACACATTTATTTGTGTAACAAAAATAAAATGTTGCGCAAGAAAGTGAAATAAGTGATTTGCACGGCATCAAGATGACAAGAGCTCCGTTTCTTTATGGAGAAAATGAGAATAGAGGTGCATGAAACCTGAAGTGAGGGTGAGAATAGAAACAGCAGGGTTCCTACACCTTTTTGCTAATCATTTTCCATGACTTTTCCAAGACTATTCCATGACATATTGCGCAATTTCCATGACCAATATTTCATTGGTCATTTTTAGCTTGAATAGCTGATGTGAATATTCCAGGTATTATTTCTGGCTATCATGTAGGTCAGTGGTGTCCAATCATGTGCCATGGGCCGAGAGTATGCAGGTTTTCACTCCAACCAAAGACTACAGCAGGTGATGTCACTGATTAACACACCTTGAACCAGAGAGGAGGGACTCATCAGTGAAATCACCTGCTGTAGTCTTTGGTTGGAGTGAAAACCTGCATACTCTCGGCCCTCCATGGCACATGATTGGACACCACTGATGTAGGTGATTTGGATTTTTATTTCTGAAAGACTAGTGGATCAACAAGCAGCCAAGCTTGACATTAAACATTTCCCTGGTTGGAGATTCTCAACAAATTTCCCTAATATTTCCAAAACTTTTTTTTTTTTTTTTTTTCTAATTCCATGACTTCTCCAGGTATTCCATGACCATAGGAACCCTGAAATAGTGGCAACTGAGACAGAAACAGGAATGAAGTGATGCAGAAAACCCACACTTTGAAGTAAGAAAAAACATGGATAAAAGTGGCTGAAATGCTTCTGGAGCTGTGGAAAAGAACCAGCTTAGGAATGGACATAAACAGTGTAAGGCTGGACAGACAGACAGACAGACAGACAGACAGACAGACAGACAGAGGCTCTTCAAGAGGTTATGAGTTTACACTTTACCCCCACAGAAAAGGCATTACTGTGTAGTTAAAGTTTACATATGTATCCTAATGTCAAGCTTCTTTCAACACAAAACAAGAGGAAGAAAAATGGTGAGTTGGATGACAGGGAATGAACAAGTTTATTAATAGAAGAGCGGCACGAGAGGTCGGTGAGGTCAGGAGCTGCGGCCCCTGACCTTTGCCCTCTGTAGTAGTGGCGGGTACCTTCTCCTTCATAGCCACTGGCCCTGTAGCCCATCATCCTGTGGAGAGTGGTCTGCTTAAATAGCCACAGGCGGGACACACTGGAGGACACTGCTTGCCTCGCCGAGTCTGAGAAGGTCGCCAGGACACCTAGTGACACACCCCCACACACTCACTGTTAGTCAAAAAAACCCTTACACACTAGGGTGGTGGCTAGAGAGAAAAAAAGGGATAGGAGGATGGAAGTGGATGCTATGTACAAAGAAACTCTGAAGACGCCCTCAGATAACAGAAAGACAGACAGGTGTGCCCGGCCTGATGAGAGAAAAGGTAATAAGGTTACATATGGAATATAATAGACCATGACTCAGCCACAGAGAGATCAAGCCTGATGAAGAGAAGGCTGCTAGGGTGGAAACCGACAGGGACAGTAGAGTCGGACTAAATTGCAAAGAAAAAAGTCTAACATCTACGATGGCTTTATTGTTGTCATATCTTTTCTTGCCATTATGGAGAATCTGTGTTGAGCAACTGTGAAAAAAACATCACCGCAAAAGACAGAAGAGGAAAAAGTGAATGGAGTGAAGAACCGCTCGGTTGTATACCTTTTCCTGGTGGGCTCTTGGCCCTTGAACCCAGCCAGAGCACATTATTGAAGAGCAGGGTGACTAAGGACACTACGGGGGCCAGGGCTCGTCTGCTGTAGTGCATACACGTGTTAGACATAGACACAAGGACACCTGGGGAGAGACACCACTAGAGATTACATCATGGTAATCACAACTTCCTCCTTCCAACTCCAATAATTCACATTTAGAAGGACATGGTGTGCTTTCTTAGGACTCATTCTGAGGCTTCTGTATAGTTTGCTAAAGAAATGACTCCAGTATGGGAGGGAACGCTCAATAACAATCAGCAAAATAACAAACACAGCGCATGCCTGTACTTCAAACAAATGACGCTTTTGCCCTGGTCAGGTTAGTGCAGAATGACTTCCGAGAATATCTCACCGGTCTTCCTCCGACTCTTGTCTCGGGAGTATATGCTGGAGGATGATGATGAAGAGGAGGGGGAAGAGAGGGCGATGGTGGAAGCTGTAGCAGCCTGAGATGAAGAGGATGAAGAGTGTGTGGTCAGGGCCTCTGTCCTCTGAGAGTGTATAGAGCAGTCTTTACAGATGTAACCATTGACGATCGTGTTGTGGGATTTGGATGCACTAGCGCTGACGCCCCCGTTGACACCGGATGAACCTTCGTCAATGCTGAAACTCCTCCCTGAGGGAGCACACAGATACAGAAGTATTTAAGAGCCTTTGATTGGAAAGCATATGGGGAAATGGTTGAGAAGATATTTATTACTATATTGTGCCCATTCATTGTAATATAAGACTTAAGACTATAAGACTATAAGGTTAATTCTAGAAAGCTGATCATTACTAACCTGTGAGATCAGCACTGTGACCTGACCCTGCAAAGAAATAAAGCAACTGTCAGTGTGAGCCAATACAAGCTCATTGATGATTATCATAAATCAATTAGTGGGAGTCCCACGCATCACCAGAGCACAACAACAGAAGGATTGACAAACACTGATCACCCAGCATAAACTGCCTCATCACTCCCCTTGTTAACCTATACACAATTCATCAATCCCTGCCTTGGCAGGTCGTAACCATCACAGTTAATAGTATATTTGTCCTATAGAGTGTATAGAAAGTACAAAGGTGTTTGTCAACTAAACTGTTAATAATGTAACATTACCTGTCCTGCCTCTGTCTTTGCAAAAATAAAGTAGGTCATTTGCAGCGGAATTTTTCCTTTTTACAAAACGTGTTCCCAGAATCCTGTTAACAAATAGCAAAGTAATGCTACTGACCCCAGTATCCATCAGCAGTAGTGGTGGTGGTGGTTGTGGTGACGGTGCGCTGTCTCAGGCTGGACTGGTCCAGGATGGAGGTGAGCAGAGAGGCATCGGTGGTAGTGTTTTGCTGAATGCTGCCGCCGCCGCCCATAGGGGTGTTAGCGGCTGAGAAGGACAGGGTTTTCCTCGGTGTGGCGGCTTGGCTCAGGGACAAAGACTGGGAGCTGGAACTGGACTGCTGCTTTCTGTTACGCACCGTCCTGTGAAACCAGAGAGAAGAAACACACGGAGACGTGCAGACAGATACAGAAAGATAAGTGGACAGATGGTGAGGCAGACTGACATGAATACAGCCCGACACAGACACATGTACTCTCTGACTCTACATGTGTCCACTGCCAGTCTTACCGTGCCTCTCTCCTGCTGCTGGTGTAGCTGCTGTGGTTCTGAGAGTAATCGGCCAGGCTCTCGTTGCCATAGAGACCGGCGCTGGTCTGTAGACGCAGGCTCCGCCGTGACATCCTGGGGGAGTCGAACACGGGAGCAATCTGGTGCTCCTTCTCAAACTCTAGAGCTGCTGTCGAGTAGCTGGAGCTGAGACAGAGAGGAGGTAGGAGTGAGGGAGGAAGGGAAAGTAAAAGAGGAAAGAGAGGGAAAGTTAAGAGAGTGGGTGAGATAGTGATATGAGAGAGATGGCAAGATAAACGAGCGGAGTGTGAAAGAAAGAGGGGAGGAGGGCAGAGAGAGAAATCAATCTAGAGATAAGCAAACTCATATACAGCGGGCTTGGCGCAGACCGCAACTTTCAACCTCAAAAACCAATGATGACCGAGATATCCCGTACTTTCCTGACTCGTGTGTTTCCTTCAACAAAGCAACTTCAGACAAACCTTCATTTATGAACAAAACCAAAACCAAAACACAGGGACAGGCAGTCCTTTTAGACAGCGCACATAGCTGTGATGCTGTTCCCTTCAACGCTAATAGACCTGACAGGAAGTGACTCACTCCATAAAACACTGGGGAGGGAGGGGAAAAAAAACAAGAAGAAGAAGAATAGGGACTTTGTGTATATGAGACAATTTTGGAAACTTAGCCAGATAAGCGAAACAAAGTACGCGGAACGACAAGATATTCTACTCACTATGATTCCCAGCCAGCATAAAGTGGAAATACAACATGAATTTGGTAAATATTGGCTTTGACTTGTGTTTTGCCACTGACTCACTGGGCCACACCCCTCCCAGCAGAGTAAGCACTCTGCCAACATTACAACCGGGAGCGGGGCAGCAATTGCCAAATGCAGTGAAACTATTCTAAAAACACACCCTTTCCAGTTGTCCAGTTAGTAGACATTTTTGGAGGCAAAATAAAATCATAATAAATCATTTATTTAAGATTCTGTTGTGTTTGCCACTACAAAACACGTGTCTTGCACACTTTCTTGATCAAATATGATATCACATGTGACAGGCTGAACTGAAACGACATCACTACACTGTCTTTTCCTTGCATGTTGCGTGTGCGCCGATTTGGCTCAACTAGGTCATGCAGGCTAACGCCACAGACAAGCAGGGCAGGGCGGATGAAGAGGAGGGGCAAAGCACCTTATCACTCACTGGAGGACAGAAAATCCACTTCCTGGCTACAGACACTAGAAAGGGAGGGACTTCCCTTTATCAACAAGAACTGTTTGTTTTAAAGCACAAACATACTGTCCCTGTCAATGTCCCCCGTGCACAGCAGTGAGTGTCTCAAGGCAACATCAGCACAGTTGCACACGTAATAACAATGAAATTCACGCATTTGGGGACACCCGATATACGATCGGTGATATGAACGTGACTGTGCTCTGCCTTCTGTGTTTGCGTGGCTGTTGACACACATGTGCTGTATATGTTGCTCTCTGGCCGTCCCTCTAACCCTAAACCCTGAGGATTACACCCTCCCACCCAGAGCCAATTATGTGCTTTCCGCCACCCTCTGCCTCCTGCCCTTGTGTCACTGAGCCCCTGTTCAAATGCGATATGTGCGTTCACGTTGGGAGGGAGCAGAAGTAGCCACATACAGCGCCACTGTCCCAGAGGGGGCACACTTACTGCAGTGCCAAGGTCACTCTGATATAGCAGAGAACATAGGCACCCTAGAGGGCACAGTCTGGGCAGAGGAGTGAGATAGGAGTGTGTACCTTATCACAGGTATGCGGGATGTCAACAGTTCTTTCAGTTTTCCATTTCATCTTTTTTTGTCTGTCTCAGATCTGAAATTCAAATCTTACATATTGTTGAGGGGTGGTGCTGCTTGCCTTTGCCAGTCCGCCTACATTTTGGAGACATCCGGTGGGCCTTAAGCCAATGAGCCAAAAAGCAGGCAATCAAATATATCCAGCCTACTCAAACAGTCAACGAGTCAGACTTCTTATTGACAAAGCTAACAGCTGCTGTGGTGTACATACACATAACCTGCACTGTCACAACACAGACTTCATATGCTGAGGCTGCTGTTTTACCTTTGCCTTTACAGTACTTGCTATGTTTATTGTTATTGTTTTTGTTGTTATTTGTTGTGCACCAAACACCAGACAAATTACTTGTATGTGAAAACATATTTGACAATAAACCTGTTTCTGTTTCTGATTCTGAAGGGTCCGCAGAGTTAATAAGACAGCTAGCTTCTAGCCTATACCCTGAGCCAAGGCACATGCACGCGCACACATGCACACGCACAGCCATCGACTGAGTGCCTGGGGCTTTAGAGTATCAGGTAGGGCAGGACAGGGTGAGTGTGACAAAGGAAACAGAGTTTCTGTCTATGTAGCCTACAGCCTACCCTCCCCCCAACTCTACCTGGCGAGTAATGGGCGCTTTGGCACACTGCTCTTCATCTGAACAAAGCAGCAGCCTAATCTCTGTCTGGATTATACAAAGTTAAACAGTGCATGTTGTGTAAGAGTGTGCTGGCAAACACACACATATTATATCACCACTAAGCACATGCGTTCAACAAACTACAACAACAAAGAATTGGAGGCTGTGCAGATCCCAGTCCGTCACATCCGAAGAAGCTGTAAACAATGCTTCACTTGTTTGCAACTCCAGTCATTCTAGGTCTCCGAATCGATCTCTGCGCCTCTCTCTCCCAGGCTGCCCCCACAGCCCACGTCGATGATATAAATAGAGATGGACACTGAGTGAGGGAGAGACAGAGACATATGGAGAAAGAAGACTACCAATCCTCCTTACACAACACCACCAGACGGTCTACCCACTCTCAGTGGGCACTGCCACACACAACTGCACGGACAGCATCAGATAGGTTTGGGACCTGTACTAATATACAGATTGATTATTAGGCATTTAGCGGATACGCCAATGCAGAGCGACATACATTGAGCAAGCAGGTTCAGTGTCTTGCTCAAGGCTTTTCATGGACACAAATTGGTTGTTGCGGGAATTGAATTTGCGACCCTTTCGATACGGGCTGTTCTCTCTGACCACAAAGCCACCCTGTGACCCGAGTGCACAAACCACCAGCTATATATATATATATATATATAAAATCTGAATTTACTGAAACAGATCAACTAACAAGTAGGTGTGTAGGACAAAGTTGACCCCATTTAGATCTGGTACTAAAATGTGATCTGTCCATGGATGAGGAAAATGCATGTTAAGGCACACAGCATGTGTTGCAACTGGAATGTGATTGGATCTGCCAGACCTCCCACTGAGGGAGTGTAAATGCAATAGAGAGAAAGGATCATGGGTAGAAATGGCATCACCGCGGCCTCTGCTCCCCATGGGCCCGGCAGGATAACGTACCAAAACAGACAATTCTCATCCAGTTGCTGGAGTCAGAGAAGATGACCCCTTCAGGAGCAAAGGAAAAATAAGTAGGGTATACAGTAACATGAACTCTGGTGACCCTACACCTACCGTGTTTGTTTTTGTTGACGGCGGACTTGCCACCTCCCTACCTACATGCCTACTTTGCATAGGCAAAAGCAAAAAATGAGATCCAATCACAATGCATAGAGAATGAGAGCGTACAGAAGTACCAGGCGCAACTGCAAGGGTGTGATCTGACTGTTCATTATCCAGATGCAGACTGCACTTTGATACCAGGGGACAAAGAGGTTGCTGCCTTGATTTAAGTCACAATTAAACAAAACCTAATTTCATAATATACACATATTTAACAGTGCCGAAAAATGCAATATGTTTTAAATTATTGTCTTTTATATCAAAACCCTTTTACTTCCAGGGAAATGGTTTATCTTTAATGATAACCTCATGGTGTACGGGTAGGCATTACATACAAATTCCAACCAATAGTACCATGACAGATTTTTGAACAACGCTACGCCCCTCTACCCCTCCCATCAAATAAAACCGCCTCTTTAATGGCTATCCCATTGGTTTACTTTTGAATGATCCTTCCCTGTGTTATGTCCCGCCCCAATATCATGTTTCAACAGGAAATACGTCAAATTCAGGAAGCAAGATGCTCTCAAAATGCCGTTTCATTGTCACTTTAAAACAAATAATTCTGTACGGATGAAGCCAGAGCAACCTTTCAGCTAATAATATTGAAGAAACTGAAGCAGTAAATGTGAAGAAGTTGTATT
>CABFOQ010026902.1:0-18342 GCA_900660455.1 Gephyroberyx darwinii | reverse complement strand
CAACTGGATGCCTCACAAAACCTGGAGACGCGTCTACAATCCAATCACAACATGAACTTTTCCTATCTCACCCTTCATTCAAACAAATTTGAGGCGAACTGTATCTTTCCGAAAGCCAAAACATCTGAATCTCCTCTGCTTAGATCAACGACAAAAACAAAAACAACTTTAGATACTCAGGATTATGTAGCTTGGCCTAGCTAGGTCAGTTTTAGTGTGAGTTTCCCATTCCCAGAAGCTGTTTACAGCTCCTCCCTACATCGATGTTTACTGAAATTAGACTTCTCTTAAAATATTTTTTTCCCAAAATCAGCTCTGGAGAGCCTCTGGAGGTCTATGGGGAAAACGCTAAATCAGAGCACAGTATTCACACACATAGTGCGCCCAGTGTTTCCCATTACAGAGGAGAGAAAGTCCTCTTTCCCCTGAGGTGCTGGGGTCTACATCTGCCAGAGGCCGGAGACTGGGACGGAGCAGAGCCCTCATATTTCCATCTGCCTATCTCCGGGTGGGTAGAAAATGGCTCTGATTAGGATCACTCCAGCCCACCCTCATTTTCCCTCCCACAGATAGCAGCATCCCCCCCCCAGTGGTGTCCTTCACACTCCACACTCGAGTGGGCCGTTTCATGTTGCCGTGGTTGCCATGGAGACTACTCCAAACAGCTCTCTGGCCCGAGAAAGAGAGAGCGACTAGGCCTTTCCCACTTCTAAAGGACAAATGCCGCAAAAGCAAGAGCACAAGGCTAGATGGCAGGACCGTACATTTTAAGAGATTGGTTACGCAGTTCTGGAAAGGCAGAGATCACTGTGATAATCTGTTCCTCCATTTTTCCCCTGCAGGACATTGCAAAACCCACATTTCAGTGGTCAATGAGGTCCGTTAGCGGATGATGTTTATCTGCTAGTTTAAATTTTTTGTGACAGACTGGGCTGAAATATTTTCACATACTACTAAATCCATGTCATCAGTCAATGCGTAGGTCTCATCGAAATGCCCATGTGAACGGGGATTTAGGTCATTTTGTGTATCGTACTAGAAACTTTGAAAGCAGGAAACAGTCAAAGAAACACATTGTTGTGCATTTAGCACTCATAAGGGATGGCTACAGCACAGGCTGACTCACCATCATCCAGCTGCTGTCATTTAGCTGTTTGGCGCTTCACCAATGGTGCGTGTACTGAAGCACACTCTGCACAGAGACCAGATGTCACAACAACTGCGACTGCAGCACGGACAACAACTGTCCAAATGGCACTGATGTACACATACCTCTAGCTTGCTTTGGGTACATCCTTGAACCTTGTCTTGCAGAGCGTGACATTCATGCCCAAACCTGACAGAACCAACTGGGTTTACATCGGGAAGAATTTATTCACTTGGATTTATGTTAAATTCAGGTTTGAAAACATCACCAGAAAATATTGGTGCTGGTGAAATTTCTGCATTAACTAGGTTTAGGCTTGCAAAAATATATTTAACCCCTGGCTTCAGTTGGCAATTAAACATACTTTTTTGGGGGTGTGGGGAGTTGACCAGCTATTACGTTATGGCCTCGCCCTCTGAGGGGGTCCATCTCAAATTTCAAATTTCTTTCCTTTAATACGAGTCATCTGCTGCTGTCCTCAGACAGCTTTTATACCATTGTCCCTAATCATTACTACTACTTACTACCATCACAGATCAAGTATCACTTATGAGGGAAAACACTGCCTACAACCAGAGGCTCCACTGACCCACTTTCAGTGAGTGGTCATAAAATATGCAGAGGCATGCATGCACAAAGAAAAAAATACTAGTTTGAGTAAGGCCAGGGTCATAGTCTGTCTTTCTCAGACGGGTGCAACATCACTGTACCCCTTTCCTGCTGAGATGGCACAGTTGTAAACTTAATTCATTCACAGGTACGTCTGATTGAGCACAAACACCCAACAATGTATAAAAAGGTTAATAAAATTCCTAACTTTGCACACATTTGCCTGGGAGCTGTACAGTGTAAACCATCTGCAACATACTACTTCTGTTTGCCACTAAGGGAGAGTGCTACTCATTGATTTTCCCCCATCCAGTTTTTCAAAGCTGGTCTGGGGATTCAAACTGGCTACCTTCTGGTCACAAGCCTGCTTCTCTAACTTCTAGACCATTGCTGGCCCTGATGTGTGTTTACTATATCCCAGTCAGAGGATAGGACAGTTACAGCACACCAGACAAAATGACGAAGCTCTTCTCTCCATCTTTAGTTAGTACATTAGCTTTACAGTGCAAATGAAGGGTTTCCTTCTTCCTTCTAAAAAGCAATACATCGTTTTTGGAAAATAGGTTGACTGATGCACTGCTAAATATATTTTAAAAAATACAGGGGATTGCATCCTTAGAAACATCGTGCAAGGTCTGAAGACAGGTAATAACTTAATATTTCGAGTTTTACTTTCATGCCAGCTATTATTCTATTTTTTTTTTTGTTTTTTTTAAACAGTAAAGTATGGTAAGTATGGAAAAATTGAAGACTTTGTAAGATCTTTTTAATGCCCCTATGAATAAAATATAAAAGACAAATAAATAAACATGAAAATAAAACTGTAGAGCTGTCAGCATTGGTCTGCATGACTGGGCTGAAAAACACCAAGAAATTGCAACATTATTTTTATCTCTTCAACTGAAGACCTTGAGGTTAGAGGATATGTTGTATACAGTGCAGTCCCTCCGAGGAGATGAGAGGGTGTGGGGTAATGCCTTGGAAACTCCCTTACTGAAAACACTGGCTCAATCCCATTCAAAGCCAGCGATAATGATAAGGAGAGCACCAGGGGGGGAAGTGAGAGAGCAGAGAGACCTCCCATTACACAAGTGAAGAGCGTGTTAGGTTATAAATCTATGAATGAACGCCTTTCCCCTCCATTTGCTTTGTTAAAATAGTCTTCCACTGGACATTGACGCACAGTTGGTGGTCTCTCCCTTGAATTGGGCACGCTATCTGGTATGTGGGGTGCTCCAAAGAGCTTTGGCACGTGACTGGTTGGCCTCTCTCTCTCTCTCTCTCTCTCTCTCAATGCTGCAAACTTGTCTTGGGCTTTTTGAGTTTTGACAACAGATGGGCCAACGGTTTCTGTCACCTGACTCCGTCCATTTCTGCACCGCTCTCTTTCTCCCAACACTCACACACACACACACACACACACACAGGGAGATATTTCTGAACTTCCAACAAGTAGCAATACAATGCCATTTACTGTCAAGCTGTCCTGCCATTTCATTCAAACAAACAGTAAGACAAAGTCATGTAACAGCCTTTTGCCCGTTAGGTTAGTCTCTAAAGAGGGGCAACACTCAATGGTCTTTCAGCTACAGTAATAGGCTAATAGAAACCACCAGTCTCTCAACTAGCTAGCATAAACTATTAGTCTAATCCTGGGATCAGTGCCACGCTAGGGACTGTAAGGTTCATTAATGGTTTCTCAGCTGACTACATACAGACGAACACGATCAGCTTGTCCCATTCCCAACCTGTCACATTCCAGTAGTGTGTGAAACAGGCTTTTTCACTTTCATCTTGCTTTGCCTCAATCCACAGGGTTCCTCCAGACCGGTTACCAAGACTGGATTTCACATTGCTGGATTGTTGGGAAGCTAACCTGGACTCAGGATGATGTAAAGCCATTTCTGTTAAAGTGGCAAAGAGACAAAATAGCCAGCAGATAATTAAATGATTAATATAAATGTCACATAACCTAACTCCTTAGGAAACTGCAGCCTGAACTTCTTGAGCTGAGTGGGAAAGAGGACACAGTAGGTCTGCTGACTGAGATTTTCTTTTCCAAGACGCAGTTGTTAATCTAATGAGAGGCCTTTTGTTGAAACACGCCTGTGCACCTTTACAAGATATAGTTTCATACTCCCACTTAAATTATGGCAGGCTTCTGTTCCCAAAAGTCACGCAACAACTCCAACCCCAGTGTGAGAATCTGAGCCTTTACACTGCTTTGTGTTGATTTGTGCAAAGTATGGACAAGGTGGTATTTCACCACATACCGAAATGCCTTTCTCCACTTTTGAGCCAGAGGCATAAAGTTGTGACAGCGCTGAAGAGAACAACATTCCACACATGCAGACTCTCCTGCTGGCGTGCCAAGTTACCACACCCGTGAACTTTATTAGCTAGGGATGAAGAGCGGGGGATGATAGGAGGGCATGACGGGAGAGGCTGATGTGACAGGTATCGTCGTGTACTGTATATCATAGCCGTAGTATCCAAATAACTTCTTAAAACTGGGTGAAACAGTGAGTCAATATGCTGTCCCTGCCTTGAACTAGCCAAACAATGAAATGCACTTCACGCTAGGTGCACCTCAGTTTAAAATCTCAATATAGCATGTATGGGCAGCTTGGTGCCTACTGGGTTTTTACCCTGTATAATACATTCCCCACTGACTACACAAGCGCGTGCGCACACACGGTCAGGCTGAATCATGGGTCTGATTCATCAAAACAACAACCACAGTTTTCTTTTCGCCTTTAGTGAAGGGATGAACTTATTAGTGAGGCTGGGGGAGATAAAAACAAAACAACGTATCATCAAAAGTAGAAAGGACCCGTTGTACCATTTCATACTGCTATTTTGTTTGTAGCCGATTTCCCACTTCTTTTAAGTGGGAAGCTAATGGTCTGCATGATCAAAGCACTGAGTCAGTGAGAGGAACAGGGCTTGGCTATTGATGCAAGCTGAATCATGAAGGCAATATAGGCTCAATGCTGTTAAGAGCTTTTGTGATTGAAGAGACCTGGGAAAGAGACAGTGCACAAGTAGCAAACGTAGAAAAACCTCTGGGATAATTCAGCAGACTAGAGGCCTTTCATTCCACTACACCGTACTAATGAGCTGAGTGAACTGACAATAGCATTGGACACAATTGCATTGGAGGGCTGACAGGGTTCAATAACACACTCAATTCATGCAGAATAAGAGAATAGCTGACTGAAAGGGGGGAAGACTGACTGATATCCATAACCATACATCTGGAAACCACCATTGCAAAGGCCTGAGATTGATGCAGCAGCAGGGACTCAAGGACAATTTTCACTTCAATCTAAGTCAATTCCCCCAGACAGCCAGGAGTCGCAGCAGATAGGCAGAGTGTGACTGAAAAGCTATAGACCTGAGTGTTTGATGCTGCAGCCAGCACAGCACAGTGGTGTGGTCTCACCTGAGAGAGTAGGTATAGCCGGTGTTTTCTGGAGCACACTGTGGCGGCGTGTATGTGTGCAGGTGGGAAAAATCCATGGTCATTCTTCTTTGTTTAGACTGCAAGAGTCAGGGTGCAAGGGATAGGACTCTTTAAGCCATAGCCGACGTAAGGGATAACCAGCACAGACACACATACACAGCCAGACACTTACAAAGTCACATGCACTGCCTTGTTCAGTCTGTCTCTCAAATTTGTTCTGCTAACGAGCTCAAGTTCTGTCTCAGTGTAGTTAACATAGATACAAGACTTAGTGCTGCATCTACACATTAAATACAACACTGCACTGGTAAACTCCCTGCCTCTCCCTAAGTCAGTTGTGACCTTTGCTCTCCAAAAAAACACAGCAACTGGTTGCTGCTACGCTGTACAGTAACTAAGCCCAGCCCAGGCAGTGACTAATGAAAACTGCTGGATGTTCTCGTTCTTCAGGAACACGACAATACTAGTGTGGCTCTGCCTGTGGATGAGACTTGGCCGACCTCTTCCTGCATCCTGGCGCAGACTGGTTGTTGACGAGGGCTATGGACGACAGCGATGAATGAATCGTCTCTTCTCTCCTGACTGGCAAACAGAAGGCAACTGACAGGACGGGCCGGTAGAGATGGGACTGAGACGACGAGGATCCTCGCTCTGTATCGAGCCGACTTCTCACAAGGACATCTACTCCAGGAGTGACTGAGCGAGTAAGCTCCACGCACAAAAAACATCCAGGGGTGGGGCTAAGTTCAGGTAACAGGCGGGAAACACCTGTCCCGGAGGGGTGAGCTCCTCAGCGGTGAAACTTACACTGCATGAACACGTGGTCCAAATGTCTTTGTTATGGAACAAAGCATGTTTTTTTATAATATTGAGGAATCACAGGGAATCAATCTAAATTGCATGCAAGTGTATAATAGCCCCAGGTGAGCAGCATCTGTGCCAGTAGATCACAGACGTCACACATGCAAACGCAGGTAAAGAAAATGGCTTTGGCTTGAGGTGATTCTGAGGAACATTCAAACCAATGTTATTCCCCCGTCAATGCACATAGGGAATAAGTGTTATCCAACCTGTGTCTGACTGTGTGAATGACTCAACCCCTTTGGTCATAACGTGGTTACTCACCATGTTGCCAACCACTTAGCTCTTCTAACCAACTTTCTTCACACATCCTGAGCAGTACTGACACAACAGCCAGGAAGGGAACTCCCCCAGCCAAACTGTAGAGCTATTCAATCAAACAGGCCAAGGGGATGATGAAAGTTGGGAGCATCACATAAACAGATGGCATTTGCAAAATCCACCACCAAAGTCTGACGACCCGAAATCTTGATCAAAGTTCAAATCCACTTCCAATTCTTGAGGCCAAAAAGAGGGATAAACAGAAACAAATAACCCAAAGCTAAAAGGGGCGACTTAAATCCAGCCAGGATTAGTTTTTTTTGGCTCATATCATCAGTATCCTTGATAAAACAGCATGTTATATTGTTCAGTATTAGTTTTGGCACGTGATTAAACTTTACAGGCTTGTATCATTAAATAATAATTCAAGAGACAGGCTGAACAATATCAGGACACGCAGACGCCAAACACACACACACACACAAACGCACAAACAGTCTATAAACAATGACGTGCTATACAGTGACAGCTTTTCCACTACTGTGTATCTCACATGTCCGTTTTGTTTTGCTGGCTCCTTTACGCAAATCAACTATGACAATGTCCACCTCACTGTCAAACCAGTGTTTCTGAGCGGTCACATATAAAACGTAGATTTCGATGCTTATGTGGACTACAAATATTCTATGCCCAAATTAGATATAAACCCAGTTACAATCTCATATTGCCTAATGCTAAATTTAGACGCAATGTATTTAGACAACGCAGTCACTTACAGCCCTGTGCGGCGGGCGCACTACCCTCATATCTTATTGCACAAGTCTAATGAACATTTGGGTGTCTATGTGCGCATTTACTCTCCACGATAAAACGTCCGACTTAACATTGTAAGTGTCTAAGGGGGTCGCAGGTCTATAAAATCGTCTAGAAAACGAGGCCTGGGATTGCGTTCGCTGTCAAAACAGTTGTGGGTAAAGGAGCTCGGCGAGGACAAAATACACCTAAAATTAACTGGCAACAAATGTCTGATTTCACGACTAAAATGCGTCAATATGACAATTTATAGATTTTTATAGAGAGCATTGCATCCACTTGCCCGTGTGGTATGAGTCCGTGTATGTTATCATTCTCTATGAACGTAATCCAGAGGAACAAGATCCACACATTACTATCACGGAAGATGCGCAAACTTCTGCCCGCATCCCGACGCCTCTATCCAAGACGGGGAAGCTCACGGCGTAGTCAATAGTCCGGACACACAGATCCCCTGCAATAGTATTTTTTTTCTCCGGCGGTCAGACACTAAAGTTTGCAAGTTGCTGGTGTGTGTTATGCTCATGCACAACAAGCCGATTTCCAAAATGGCTTCCCAGGCGTAACAAAGCCAGAAGGATCGCTGCCGAGCTGATCCTCCCACTCCCGGGCCCTCTATTGTCGGCCAGGGCGCTCACTTTGAATCTATTGGAGGAAAGAAACGTTGCTGCAGGGTGTATGTACTGGGCCAGTAGTACTGAAGTACTACTGAAGTCATACTGGACCATGCACGGGTCTCAGTTCACTACTGTCTGAGTCCCGCTTATATCGAGCCTGAGGACGAGAGGAGCAATGAGACATGATGTTTTATTATTATTATTATTATTATTTTTAATTATTATTTTATTGTTTATTATTCTGACACACATGGTAGAGAGGACACTGGTCCTGAGTGGCCCTCTGATATGATTATTTACGTATGGCTTCCACAAAGGATTTGTGATTTTTGCTGATCTTTTTTAGATTTGCAAGATCAAATACCAAATAATTAATGCCCATGGATCCCTGAAGTTCACATAATTGTTCACAACTGCAAATACTGTAATGCACATTGTGACAGTATGAAGACAAGTTGGGTTCAGGGAGTGTTGTGTTACTAGTGACATATTTTAAAATAGTTCCTGGCCGTTATGTACTTGCATCCATGTGGTGGAGGAAAAGAGAAGTCACAATGTTTCTTCTGCATTCATTCAACTATGGTGACCCAACACTATGACAGAGGTACCTCCATATAAAACAATATACAGTCCTGGGCCCATTTCAGAAGTAGGTAGTATTGCTTAAATGTTTCATATAATCAGTTGAATGTTAAATTATTGGCCAAATGACTAAATAAGTTTAAAAAATAAATTAAAAAATAAATAAATACAGCTTTGTTTTTATTATTATTTAATTAAAATTGCTGTAGCTACTTTTGAAACACCCGGTAGCTCATTTTACTCAAAAAGCACATATAATAATAATAATAAAGTATCAAAGTAAATAGAAGTTAAATGCAACAACAATAACCCAAACTGGTACCAAATCAGGGATGGCTGTGGAACCAAAACTAAGGTGTACTGTGCACAACAGAAATATTTGTAACTTTTCCAAGGAAAATTGCACTTTTTGCAGCGCCATTCTGCTCCACATTCATCATACGATGCAAGTGAAGCACAGCTAATATACAACCAACAAATAACACATGACATAGTGATCAACCACAATGCTAACTCACTAGCATCAGGTGTAATACATATGTATGTGGAATGTGAAAAAGTCATTGGAATAAAAATCAGTGTTGTGTGTCTCCTGGAACTAGGAAGCATGACAACACAATGCTATTAGCCTACCAGGCAGCTGCAGACAGAAAAACATGCATTGAGAATACAGACAGATAAGACCCTGGTAATAAATATCCCTGGTGCACTGCAGTCAGACTCTATTGGCACCAATAATAGCCCAATCATTTTGCCTCATCGAGCAATCTCCTTTACAATCAAATCGGATCAACAATAATCACACTGCTTAGCACAGGAAAACCCCTATTACTTCTTCATTTGGCACGTAACAAACTGCAAGTATAGGAGAAAAACAACCAGACACCAGTAAAGCTGTCTCAGTCCATTGGCTAAGAGTCAGTTCTGCATGCAGAGGCCTTTACTTAGTCAGCAAGGTGCCTTGGTGGTTACAGAGGCCCTCCTTCCACCAATAAATCTGTCTCTGGGCTAACAGAAAGGTCATCACTACAAAAGAAGACATGTTCATGCTATACAGTATCTTATCCACAGAGAGGAATGTAGGAGTCACTTAAATTTATAAAACGCACACCGTCAGAGTAAGTGTTGTCCGCCTTAACTGAAACAAACTGTGTTTTGGCTTAATGTATAATATGGGGACAACAGGAGGGCCTCGAGATTAGATGCCACCCTTCAACTGGACTGTCTAGATTCAAGTCCCGACAGCAGGCAGGTTACTGAATCCTGTTGTTCTGTAGCTGACCCTGTCCTCTGACCTCTCTTAAGGGGGGCAAGTCAAAAGCGAATTTCTCTACAGGGACCAATAAAGTATACCATTATTACTGTTACTATTATGCCTATTGATACGGTCGTATTTGAACCACAACTGCGCTGTTAGAGAGCAAAAGAGGCTGGGGCGAGGCGCCATCTACTGGCCAGCATGTGTACAGTGTTTGACGTAGCACTGACTTTGGAACAGACGATCACGCCGCGACCTTTGGACCGCAACGGCAGAAGGCGGCCTATGCCTCTGCCAAAGACGATCTACCAAGATGGTTCACGTCCTATTCCAGACCGTGGAAGGCCTTGTCCGCGAGACTTGAACAGCGTGGGGGCGGGAAGTCATTTCACACATGCGTACAACTGTCTGAAATCAGCTAGCAGGATAGCCAACAATGCACACTGTCGCCAAGTTATCCAACAACCGTCATGAGCATCACCATGCACAAAACAGAAATACATGCTAAACTAAACTGTAAAATAAAATTAGACTTTTGATTATGTAGGTTTGACAATGTATATAAAATAAGGGTCTTGCCGAATCATCATCTCCCAGACAAAATACGGTCTAGTCTGCCTATTGGGATTTAAGCGAAGACGGAAGTACGAGGAAGTGAAATCTCTCGCTTCGTCTTGATACTCTCTGCCTTTGCTGTGAAAGTTTAAGTGGTAGAGACCTCAGCTTTTATATTAATTTAAAATCGCCGGTTTGCTTTTTAATTTAATTGACGATCAAGTAATTGTAAAGGTGTGCAAGTTCAATTCATAGATAAGCAAACTGTCAGCACTAACAGTTAACCGAAAATTACCACAAGAAAACATCTCTCACTCTTCTCTGGTCAGGAGAAAGCTAACGTTAAAAGTGGAAGTCAGCCGTCCTCGTGCCCTCTTACAAGTAAACCCTCTGCTAATAACCACACAAGATTGTGCAAAATAAAAATAGATTATAATGTACTCCTTAACAAAGAGGCTTTGCGGCGAATAAACTTCAGTTACGAGACAACTTGCAGCTAACGTCAACTCAACTAACGTTACAACCAGGCAAAACATTTCAGACGCATGTGGGATTTATTTATATGTCATTACAACCGTCAGACTACTCACATGTCGACTCTTAACTGCGGGTTGTTGAGGGTAACCGCTGGTGACAGTTTACCAAATGTCTTTATCTCGTCGTTAGGTTTAATTCATTAAACTTGAGCAGACTGTTGCACATTTTGTCCTCTGACAGACGGACCTTGCTCACTCTAACGTTCGCCTTTCCCGCACACAGTAATATTTTCCGCTGAGACCCACGTCACGTGCGTCAGTCCTTTTATGGTAAAAATGACCGTATATGGGTGCCGTCCAAACGCAGATCTCGGGGTCGCCATCCCAGGCAAGGCAAGTTCATTTGTATAGCACAGTTCATACAAGGCAATCCAACGTGCTTTCATTTAGAAAAAGGATGATTAAAAACAAGAAGAAATATAAAAGAAGGTGCAGAAAAAACATGAAACAGTGTCACTTAGTGGTCGGTCAAGAATAAGAATAAGATTGTGATACTTCATTGATTCCCTTTCACATTCCCTCCCTCCAGGTTAATCAGGTACCTGGTAGGGATTCAGTGACTTGCTCAAGGACACTCAAGAAGGGCAGATGTTGGCTGGCAAGTAGCTTCAACGCAGGTCGTCCTGCTGAAGGACTGTCTCTCTTAACCAACAGGCTGCCCTGCCACCCCCACACTGTACATTCATTGATTGGGCCGGTTGCAGAAGGAAAGAAACTGTTTTTGTGGTGTGAGGTTTTGGTCTTGACTGCAGGGTCGGCTTCCATCCTACCTGCACGCCTCAGGGTCCGGGAGGCGTACAGGTCCTGGAGAGATGGAAGATTGCAGTCAATCACCTTCTCAGCAGAGCGAATGACATGCTGCAGTCTGCCCTTATCCTTGGCAGTGGCAGCAGATGGTGATGGAGGAGGTGAGGATGGACTCAGTGATGGCGGTGTAGTGCACCATCATTGACTTTGGCAGGTTGAACTTTTTCAGCTGCCGCAAAAAGGTGAAACTACCTTCTCTTAATCCCACCTGTACTATTAATGTTGGCTCTGCTTTTGTTAGCTCCATGTGGGAGTCTGTTACCAACTATGTGTATTTGGAAGCCCCTGCTTCAAAAGGCCAACGGCAAGTCTGTTGGTTAAAGATATCTTTAAATTGTGAGGGTAAACCTGAAGAACAGGACACCCGTCATTTGTGGAATGATGGTGACGTGATCCCATTGTCCCTGAGATCACGTGACCACAATGTCTGAAAGGAAAGATGAGTGAGCCTGTACTCAGTTGACTACTCTGCCTACGTGCTTCCCCTTGTGTTAAAGCACAGTGTATCTGAGCTCTGTAGTAACTCACTATGAAAACCGCAATTTTTGTGATATATACATTTCAGCTGCTTGCCGCACAGCCTGAAGGAATGGACCACCGTAAGTAAGCCAGGACTACTACTACAATTTCAATTATTGCTTGCTTGTTTGGTCATGATCGTTTTTGTTGTAGTTAATAGTTTTGTTTTCTGTTGGTCTGTGCCTCTGGCCTGTTTACATTTTATCTTTTTAACAGGCGCCTATTGTGAGAGTTGTCTGGCAACAGCGCAAGGTATGATGGGTAACTATTCAACTTGTGTGTGAATGGTCATTTTATGTTGTACAGTGAAGCAACAGTGAGACATTGACTGTATAAGCCAAATCCTCAATGTTTCTTTGATCACGTGAACTGAGGGATGTTGACTTGAATGAATTATTTCCTAGAGATTTCAACAAAATGTGATTCTTTAAATTTGTACTGCACTGAGGTTGGCATGTTCTCTATCTCAAGATATACAAAGCTAATGAAAGTTTTCTCCTCTCCAGAAATTGAAACAGCCATGAAGGACGCCCCAGCTGAGAGCAGACAGAGTGTGATTGAGAGCCTCCTCAGGGGGGGCGTGTGTGAGAGACTTCTGCTCCACAAGCATGGTGATTTGTCTCAAGACAAAATGACATCCTCCTGCAAAAACCTGCTAGGTACGAAGGCCAGGGAATGATCAAAGCAGTTTTGCAGTGTTTCTTTTTAATGATAACTAATTCTTCCTTCCTGGTTTCCCATCCAGATGATAACTACGAACAATTCCATGCAGCTTTGGTGGATAAAGAGCCAGAGCAACTGAATATCACTCTATGTTATGAACAGTCCACAGCATGTGTAGGTGTGAAACGCCAGTCTTTTGAGGTATGTAGTGCCAATTATAAACCTATGAAATGTTAATATCCATCACTAATTACATTAAGCGCCTCCTGTTTTTTGACAAACAGCATTTCACTTTTGTGACAGAATTCCAAAACCACCTTTAAGGACAGCGACATTGATACTCTGCTCCGGGAAAATAAGGCAAACGTGCGCATCGCCCAACCTATACGCACAAGTTCACCTGTGCCCTCAAAAGATGAGTTGTGAAAACGGACAACAGCCTGTTGCTTTCCACTGAATGTATGCTGACTTTATCATATTGTCATGGGTCATGATTTGGTTTTCAGTAGAATAAAGACATAATTGAAATCTGGAAATGTCAGAAAATGGATCAGTGTGGCCTGTATTGTAGAGTACTTCAGTGTCTACTCTCTCTTGGTTTCAGTCTACTAGAATATGGATGGTGAAGATTTGACCTCATTTACTGATTACAGTTATTAGTGTGCTTGCTTCACTAATAGCAAGCACGCTTTAGTTTGTGGTTTACTGATGAATGAATACAAAACACAAACCACTACTACTATTTCTGCTACTACTACTTCTACCACGTACAGCATCTGCTAATGCTACTACTACTTCTGCTACTACTACTCCTGCTAATACTGCTACTTTAGCTACTACATCTACTGCTGTTACTACTCCTGCTACTACTACTACTGCTGCTATTACTTCTTCTTTTACTATGACTTCTTAACACAGTATATTTCTAATTAAATCAACTTTTTAAAAATAATTTCAAGCTGAAGTAAACACACACATTTCTTCAGAAAATGTAACATTTTCTAGTTTGCAATAGTAACCATGAGGTCAACATCTGACTACACAGTGAGGCCTGGTTCCATTTTCTTCCTCCACTTTTCCTCCTGTATCCTGCTTTCTTCCAGCCACTTACTTTCTTACCACCGAGAGCCACCGATCTTGTAAAACCAAACAAAACCTCGCAGAAAGGATGAAATTATTCTACAATCTTTCTTTGTGAATCGATCGCTGAAGGACTTAGGACGCCGATGACAAATAGAAGAGGTCCTGAAGAACATAATGGAACGGAGCCCGAGCGCTGTTGCTAGGAGGCGCTGTTGCGGCCCGGAAGAGTGGATGAGGAGCATGATGATGATGATGGCGATGATGATGATGATGGGGAACCTGAGATTGAAAGGACAGAGAGGAGGCATTCTCCCTTCATATCGTAGCAACCACTTTGTTGTTTTCCGTGCCTCATAATACTCGTCACCGTGAGAAAAAGAGGAGGGCGGCCACTTCGTCCTGTTGTGGATGCCACGCTGAAAGACGAGGTAAGAGAAAAATGAATGAGCGATGGGCGTCGGCGTATTAGCGGCTGTCATAGCACCTGGGCACAGCTGTACTGGTGGAGCACGGCGTTTCCGGCTTCAAAAGATGCCAACAACAAAAAAAAGGCAGCAGAATTAAACTGCCGCTGCCCAGCTTGTTCTGTGTTATTACAACAGAGTGATAGCTGGAAGCCATAGAGGAAAACCCACATCTACTGTGCTGTCACGTATAGGCTGTAATTGCATTTCACCGCGTGGTTAAACCAGCAGGAATTAATAGCATCGAAATTACGTTAGCTTTTTTAAAAATCCATCCATTGAAAGAGACTATTTTAGCAGCAATAGCAGTTTTTATATGTGAAATCTATGGAGCAAATGACTGTAATCTGTAGCAACATACAGCAGCAGTTCTTATTCTACGTGTATGGCAGTATGTAGTGGCGTGATATATTAGGAGGCTTGTATTGGCTTGTGTCCTGCATTACATTACCTTGCATTAAGAGTCTGTACTTTCCATTTGCTGACAAACATTTCAGAAATAGTAACTCTTATTGATTACACACTCAATTCCTCATCCGCTTCCTGTCACCAGCCTGGCCTCATAGAGGAGAATGGCTGGAATGTGATGAGTGCAGATACAGTTGATCTTTTGTTTGCCCTGCTCTTCCTGTTGCTCATAGTTTTATGATCAGAGATAGGTTCGGCTAGTAACCCACGCCCTCATAGTTCACGCAGCACCACAGCGCTTTGTTGGCTTCCCATTCCCATCTGCAGTCCAAGTGTGTTGACGTTGCCGTGCGAGCTCACTGGTCTGACTGACTTGTGAATGTCCATCTAATGCCACACTCTCCATTTAACTTAACAGCTGGGTGACAAGGCTGCGTGCTGTATGTTTCCTGATCAGCGGGTGGAGGTGTGGGTGTCCAGAGATGGAAAGCTATGAGGAGTTCTGTCTACGAAGTCTGGCCATACTGCAGGAGGAGGGGAAATCCAAGAGGATGGCATGTGAGGCACCCTGTCCTCTGAAGGCTCTCTCTTTCATCCACTTCCATGGAAGGGCTGTGCTTTCACCACTGGTAAGGAATAAAAAAAAAAGAGAGACACGACACATTCGATTACTGTGAAAGGTCTTATGCTCAACAGACAACATAATATTCAGTTGAACCAACCAATCACCAAAACTTCTATTTAGCTCAATAAAACGAGATAAACTATGACTTTGATTTTTGCCCCAATCTTAAATTTGTGTGAGGTGTACCCGCAATTAGGCCATCGCTTTTTATAGATCAAGGTGAAAGCATGTCTTTCTCAGCAGCTCTCTCACAGTGACCGAATTGTCTATCCAGCCTTACTCATCAAATGGATGTCTTTTGATTTGCAGATGATTTAAGTTTTTCAAGGGTATCAATTTGGTAGCCAGAGCAAATATAGTATTTGTTTGTTGCCATGAAGGTGCTTTGTAATGACATTGTGTTTGGTTGGTTTCCCTGGAGAGGCTGTGTATGTGTGACTACTCTCCTGTGGCTGTGTTTTTGTAGCTCCATGCTGCACAGTAACAGAATGCGTTGCTTACTCATTTCATTTCATTTACAGTGGAGCAATGAGAAGAATGATACATACTATGCATGCATACAACACAGGTGTGTGCACGCAGCTGACACAGACGATTCAAATGTACCTAAGGTTTGAATTGTAAAAACACCCATTTAAAGAAATAAAAGCATCTAAAGCATGCAGGCTCACTGGTCAGAATTAGATCAGCAGTTGTCAGGAGAGAGAGAGAGGAGGAGGACGACAAGACTGTTTCAAGTTAGTCAGGAGGATCCATCTGCTGATGACTGCTGACCGAATGAGTTTACAGGAGCAGTCAGATGAAGGAGATGATAGTGGCTCTCAGGGGTCAGTGTGAGGCCTAGGGCTGCGTGTCTGTGTGTGAAAGGCATCAAGGTTTCACTACATCCCGCAGATAAAGGAGGGAGAAGATGTGTACGACAATTCATATCACGTTAATACCTGATAATAAATCACAAATAGACACATCAGACACATAAATGCGCTTTGTATTTGAAAACAACACAGTGAGAAGTTGATCTGCCTTTTCTCGCTGCGAGCTGCAAAGACGTTTCTCAAGTATTTGAACCCGTTTTAAAATATTTCATGTGTTGCAAGTGTGTACGTTCTATTTCCAGTTGAGCACTGAGCAGCGCCGTGAGATGTGTGACTACAGACAGAGGGCTGTCCAGCTGGAGGCGGACAGGCAGAGCCAACAGAGGAACAGTCTTTTGGCACGAGTTCAGGACATCCTGGACCAAGCTCAGGTCAGTAGCAAAAGTCTGGCCCTGGTCACAGGCCTGGGCATGGTCCAATAGGGGGTTTATAGTTTGGAGTGGATCCTGATGCTAACAGCCATCAATAAATGTATCCAGGATGTTCTGTAAAATGAATTTATATTGTGTAGGCTCAAAATACTAGGATCATGATCGTAATACTGCACAAGCAGTTTAATAATCCTTTAATAAAAGTGGGTTTAAGAGGTGAAACCAAATAGGGATCACAGCTTTCACCTGACCAGCCTGTTTCATAGAAAGAACAGGTTGTCCTTGATGTCCTTGGTGCACTCGGTGTATACATCAGTGTTTCCCTTCCCATGCTGGCCCAGCACAGTAAGATCAGTACTCACCATGCTTAATGTAAATGGTCTCGTTAAGTAAAGAAGCAGGCATTATATTTTTCAACTCGATCGTAAATGTATTGCAGATTGAAAATGTTTCTGACGTAACATCGGTTTTGAGGTTAAATTTCTTATTTTTTAAAATTAAAATTCCCGGTTGAGGATGTCCCCGGGCCCCTATATGACATGGCTCTGTGCTTCCTACCAACATAGTTGTAAAAAATTAAGGAAAACAATGGTATACATATATACTACATTCATGAGCTTATAGAAGCCATATAGCTTAGATTTTACTTCATACTGCTCAGTTTAATGTTGTGCCTGTTCATGTTCACGTCCACGTCCACGTCCACGGCCACGCCTACATCCACGGGTCCGTGTGTCAGCGGAGTTACAGGCTGCCCTAGAATCTCTAGTGGCATTTACAGTCCTGAATACAGGTTTTCTGATTCAACACTTTCTCCAGTAGGCTGTGCTATTTTTACACGACGATGGACCTGGATGCTGCGATGACGGATCCTCTCAGCATCCAGAGCAAAACTTCTCAGCATGTGAATCTGCTCTAGTTTTACAATTCAAATACAATTTCTGGTCTTTGAATAAGGTGGTTGTGCAAATGCCTTCACTGGGTAGCAACTATTTGATGATGATTGGTGATTGATGTATTTACAATTGATTGATTAATTATTACTCCTTATTGCTCAACAGGTACAAAGTGCACCGATTGAAGATGTTGACAAACAGCCAACTCCTCCATATTGTCCCTCCCCTAAACCTGAGACAGTCAATGGCTACACCCTGGTCACTGACTCACCTGGGCTGCCCAGGGACCCTGAATTTGAGCTTCAAATAAGTGACAGGCCCACCACTCCATGCTCTGAGCCCCCCTCTATCCTCAATGGCTACAGTGGAGAGGAGGAAGGGAAGGAAGAGAAGAGTGAGGAGGAGGAGGAGGACATGAGTCTGGATAGCCTGCTGCGGAGATCAAGGGAGTATGTGAAGAGAGAGCAGAGTCAGCAAGAGTCAAAAGTTATCAGGAGGGTCACCCGGACTCCCCCGCCTGAGACGCTCTCTGACAAGGAGAACGAGAATCGTAGTCCCCTGGGGGACAGTGGCATTGAGTTTGGATTCAGTCTGCACCATAGCCCCATAGGCCCACCTCAGACCCAGACCCAGCATGAAGCTCTGTATGACCCCCGTACCCACCAGTCTAGCTGCCTCTCGCCAAGTCTACCTGACCCGTACGCCCGCCTCCCCAGTCCAGAACCCAGAATTAGTCCTCGTGCACAGAGACGCAAACCACGCCCTGTTTCCACTGGCAACATCCACATCTCCTTCCCCATTGGCCCGGCAGACCTCATCCCCCGAAGCCCAGGAAGGTCAGGGGAGGGTGCTGGCATGGCAGCCTGGGGGGAGGCACTCTCAGGTGCTATGAGGTCGTCTGATCACTGGGGCTTGGTGGGGAGTGG
>CABFOQ010026900.1:0-20556 GCA_900660455.1 Gephyroberyx darwinii | reverse complement strand
CCTCCCTTCTAAGATGGAAGTTTACTTCGAAACTTCATTTTTTCAGAAAGGGAGGTGAAAGGATACATACATTTATTTATGAACTTTGCACAACAATACGTGCCGGTTAGTACATATCATTATTTCCTCACCGCGTCATCATCAATAACTCCAATTAAGCTTTTATGATTATGGCTGAGCTGGGAAATGATAATCTTTGTGGTGAGTGATGGTTGTGGTTTCTCTGCCTGGATGGTCTACAAGGAGTTGTGATGGGGATCAAACATCCGCTGTCCAAATTCAAGGCCTCTTGGGACTCAGGAGCTGTCCGGTGCTGAAAACATTCGTCTCCAACTGCGGCTTTCTGAATCATGTCACTTTCCTAATCATTTCCAATAATTGCTGGATGGCTATTGAGGTTTCGCCTAATGGCCATCACTGACAGCATAGGCCGAGATTGTTGAAACAAACGAGGCACATAATCTGATTTGAACACGGCTGGTGACGCAGGATGCCAGTTCAGAGAAATATTGCGTGGCTTTCCGAACCTTTCAGCCATTTCCCACAGTGTTCTGAAACTTTCTATAACGTTTTAATGCGAAAAGTGATATATTTAAACGAAAAAAGTGACAACCGAGTATCTGTAACTTCAATAGACGATATGTGCCTATTGATCGAGAAACTGTTGGGCCTATAGTGGAACTCTTTCTAACCCTGTCGGTTTGATAAAGCCGAATTTCATGTTTTTATCAATACGTCGAAACACCATCATACACCCTCAGGGTCAGGCCTGCGCCCTCTTAATACTTACTAGTCAGATAAGTAATGTAATGGAGTGTAAATCCACGTATAGTTTACGCACCTTTTTAGGCTTACGTTAATATGTATGATAGCCTATACATGATGGTAAGTGATCGGATAACAACACTTTACACGTTAAGAGGAGAGACTCTTGTACGGGAAAATAAACATGAATGCTTTTCTGAAAATAGAATTAATATCGGCGGTTGTTTGCCTTGTAATAATCACCGACTGCAGGTCATAGCGGACCCGCCTTATAATTTGTCACCCCAGCACTGATTCAGACCTATAGCCCACCAACTCAGCCAATTGAAGAGTTTGCCAGACTCAGATTCGCGTCAGCATTTTGTTTACTCTGACGCAATATGACGATCAGACTCAGTCACTGACAGGGTTGCGGGAGGGGGGGGGGTTATCCTCAACTTCTCTTTTTGGGCGTAATTCCAACGAGCAGCACAATTTAAAGCCCATACGTTTTAACTGGAACAGACTGCTAATATCATGGTCTCGGCAGACAGCGTTCACCAGGCTGAGCAAACGGCGCCATCATGAGGAAAAGAGAAAATCATGCAAGCTCCACTGAGGTCCATTCATTACCAGCGATAACTGAATAATATAATAATAAATAATATACTGGTAAACTATACCTGCAGCCTTTGGTCGCCATTAGGTCATCAAACATCAATATTAAAAAAACGGATATTTTCAGAGAAGCATCGATTTATGTTTTTTCCCCAATTTACATAATTGTACCTCCTTACTTTGATCTGTTATGAATGAATTTACCATATACGGGTTTATGTCAGGCTATTAAAGTGGGTAAATTCTACTCTACAAATAAATAGGTGAGTAGCTTATGTGGATTTAACCTCCGCTACATCTTTGTTTTTAACTCCCACCACCACCACCACCACCTCCACCTCCTTTCCAGCCATTTTCCCTCAAACAATCTTGAATGTAAGATGCATGTTGCCCTTGAGGGCCTTTGAGCGTCAAGTCAAAATCCTTGTGAAATTGAAACACAGAGCTCAGTAAGGGGGTTGCATTAAAAAGATAACTCGATCTTTAAAAGGCTTAATGGTTATGTGTCATTTTTTGTGATATATGGAATTTTAGAGGCGGACTATACAAAAATCACAACGAAACTAGAAGGAATGTTATACCACAGGGAATACAAATACCATCAAGAGCGATATGGACACTATGAACTATTAAAAAAAAAACAACTGTAAAATATCACTAGAGTGGATACATGTTGCTGTCAAATCCTCCTTACAAACAAGGCCAGTGGCTCCTCGTTGCTTTGAGGTTGCAGGTTTGTGTAAAGGAGAAACACCAAGACTGAGATGGAGTAGGCTAATCGTCTAATTCCCCATCAGAAACCTGCATTTAAGAGTCACTAGGGGTCAGCAAACCACTTTCAAATCATTACAAAAAAGCCTCACGTTATACTTTTCACTGTTGTGCTGCTTTTTTGGGGGGGTCGGTTAAAATGCTTAAATGTAATCTCAGCGTTGCCCCCCCTTTCAAAACTAACAATTAATCCTATAATACGTTACTATAATACGTAAATATATACTATAAAACATCACAGCAAAACTATAGGCCTACATCTCTATTGGTTGATTAGGGGAATATTATTGTGATACCATAGGAGATAGAAATAGCATGAATTACGCTGTTACATATATACTGTAAGCCCCTATTGGAATTGTATAGTGATTTGCAATGTGATAAATGTCCTTTCTTTAGGCCGCACAAAGCCTAGGGGGAGCCAGTTGTCTGCACACTGAAATACAGAAGAGAAAAGGTTCAAAGGTTAGACGGTTAGGCTATTTATGTCTAAATTATGCTTTTACACTTTAATATTTTTTTTGGATTGACTGATGAAAATGAATCATCGTTTGGGAATAAGAGGGTTACACACTAAATTCCGACCAAATCTGAGTTTGTGATGTCGGCCATATTGGGCACACGGGAAAACCTTTCAATAGGGGATGATGCTGCCTTCAATGGCTATCGGAAAAAACATTAGTATTAAGATAAGAGCCCATATGAATGATCCAACAGTAGCAGATGCGTCAGAATTTCCCATGATACTAGAGTTTCCAAGATGTGACGTTTGTAAAAAGAAATATGTACAAAAATAAAAGAAAAACATCAATTAAATTCCAGATGCATATTTCCTCCTCTTCATCCTGCCAATGCAGAACAAAGCTCGGTGTCACTTGAAATCTCAAATAAAACAACAGCCATTAAAAAATACTCTTTTTACAGGGTGCGTTTTGTTATTATTTTGCCAACAAGCACTTTAATGCGTGTCAAGTCGTATTTAAAATATGTTGAAAGCAGGAAGTACGAGTTGAATAGCAGTACTCGAATGCAGCATGATTCCTCCTTTGGCCTCGTCGGCTCCTCGGCGCTAGTCTGCTGTCTATTGTTATGTGGCTTTCTATGCGACCCTCGCCGGTTCCCAAGCACTGATCTCAGGTTATTTTAACAATTTTATGTAGCTTTTACCCGTCGAGATTTTGGGAAGCGTTGTCAGCTGCCGTTGTATTCGCAACAGAAGGGAATATTAAGGTTCTCAGTGGAGGACTTTGGGTTGGTGAAGTAGTTTGTCGGTATGGGACAGACCGAGGACTGAGATTCCTCGGTAGAGACTGTGTCGGGTGTTTCCACTTGGATTGTACCCTAAAATACAAGGAAGAAAGATCAAAGGACGTATGTAGCCTAAGTAAACCACAGTAAAGGTCGCTTTTAAGGTAAGGAATGCTTGCAAAAAAAAAACAGTTGCCACACTTTGTCTGGGAAGTCAAGTGTGCAAGGCCTATAGTACTTGGGAGAAAGTTGGGCCAAAGATCAGAAGAGTTTCCACGGTGTGTTGCATTGTAAGCAGCCGGGATCGCTGCATTTGCACCGGTTAATGGTTTATGAAATCATCGGAAAGCAACGCCTGGAGCCTTTTCTCTAGTCTTTATGAATCACTCTTCACTTCTAAATGTGCTTGGATTACTTTCACAGAGCAGCAAAGTTTGAAATTTGAAATTAAACTCACACACATACATAGAATCTGCCGGTGTAGGCCTCAGCTGTGATAGGCCTGTGATAGTACTACATATCAGACAGAACAGCACTCTCATCTAAGGCTATTGCAACTATATTTACCTGACACTGCACAATATCTGTTATGTGTGTGGACTGTGGTGGAGTAAAAGGGACCTAAAGTGTAAGAGGAGTGCTGCTGTAGTGGTTTGTATGTGTGTGTGTGTGTGTGTGTCCATTTGTATTCACCGTCCCTGAATGTGCACGTGTCTGTTAGTGTGCACGCGTTTGTGTGTATGGGCTCTGGTGCCACAGTAATCCCCCTCCATGGTAATCCCTCTGTTAGTACAGCCCCAGTCGGCTGGACAGTCATGTCTCCTTTTCTCACACACACACACACACACACACACACACACACACACACACACAGCTGGACTGGACAAGGCTGTTGGCAGAGGAATGAGGAGTGCAAACAGGTGCTGTTGGCTGGAGTACAGGGACTTCAGTTTAACTAGAGGCATGAAGGGTCTTTGCACACTCCTAAAGTGTTCTTGAGACACTGGACAGTGTCATTAAATATCATAAAGTCGGTTGATTTCAGATTATGAGGTTCTAAACGTTTTGTGTCATAGTGGCAAGGTTGGACTCATAAGTGATACCCCTATTATTGCCATATGTTGGCAAACTGAACAAACGTTTTCAAGAAGCGGATTTGTGAGGACAAAAAAAGCAAATTCTCAGATGTGAGGTATCCAGATTCAGCGCTTGCTATATGATTGTACTGTGGCGTCCCTCTTTACTGATGGATCGCCAGACTCCGAGAACAAGGAGAGCTCTTCTTTTTGTAGGTTGAACATGGCTCTTTCTCTCTCCCAGCCTCACTCTGGCCTTTGACAGGCACAGCAGGTGGCCTCCATGGCATGAATGGATTCGGAAGGAAGTTCCTCTTCCCCCAGCCCCCTCTACTTACTGTGATTGGCAGAGATGGCAGGCTGCCCTGAAGATAAGACTGTACTGCGCCACAGAGAGTGTGCCAGGGCAATTACTGAGTTACACTTCAGTAATGGGTTGCAGCCCTTGGTACCATCTCATCTCTCCGTGATTTCGTCCAGCTAAACAAATCTGTCAACTTAGCTTTAAATCTTAGCTGTGTCGGATACACCTTGTGTGTCTTGAGCGGCCTAGTTGCAGACTCCACGTGTTGCCATTTGTCCAAACCATGTCAAAACCTGTTATACACTACAATGCAAACTCTAGACATTGACTTGTCAATCCCCTCAACTCATGTCATTGCTGAATGTAGAGGACCTGAAGGAGTGTACATCAAAGTTTTGTCCTGAGTAACTGCAAACATTGCGCAATGCAGTCGCTCAAAGGTTGCAAGGCCTCTCCCAGAATACTCCAAAGTTGCACCTTATCTGATTAACCAGAATGGGAATGAGAGTAAAGATCTTATGTCATGCTTGTTCTTGTTGAGTGCATCACAGAAACATCATGGCTACCAAAGACATCCCATTTATACTAACCTTTATGGATCAGAAGTACACTGAGGCATCCTTGAGAGCAGTTACCCAGGGATTCGTGCTATTAAAAACCTCTTCTCATAACTCACCGCTAGGCCAATATGAAAGCTATATATAGGTATAATCTGACGAGGATTAACTCATCAGTACAGCTGTGAAAATGGCCCTCGGTTTACCCATGGCTAACAGTTTGGCCTAATAACAAGTAGTGGTAGGATTTCCTGCTTTCTTTTCTCTGATTTTTGCTTCCACGCCAGCTACTGCAAATGCTTCTCTCCTCAAGCTCGCCACCATTGTGTCATGAGGCCCAGTGGGAAGCAGCAACCCCCTTAATCTGACAGGGCATCACTGGCAGTCTGGCACATAGCCTCACATGTCCTTGAATGAGATCTGGCTGCAGTGTTTGTTTGAACAAGACCAGTGCTTTGTGACTGCTTTGTACAGTATGCTAGGGAGTGAAGATGATCACACATGAATTTACCCCTTGCATCTCTCAACACATCTCACACAGCTCAGCCGTCTAATACAGCTTTTTTCATATAGCTTTCTCACATACACCGATCAGCCACTGACAACCAGTGACAGGTGAAGTGAATAACATCGATTATCTTGTTACAATGGCACCTGTCAAGGGTTGGCAAATATTGGGAAGCAAGTGAACAGTCAGTGCTTGAAGTTGATGTGTTGGAAGCAGGAAAAATTGGCAAGTGCAAGGATCTGAGCGACGTTGACAAGGGACAAATTGTGATGGTGATGACTTGGTCAGAGCATCTCCAAAACGGCAGGTCTTGTGGGGTGTTCACGGTATGCAGTGGTTAGTAGCTACCAAAAGTGGTCCAAGGAAGGACAACCAGTGAACCGGCGACAGGGTCATGGGCGCCAAAGGCTCACTGATACACGTGGGGAGCAAAGGCTAGCCCGTCTGGTCCGATCCCACAGAAGAGCTACTGTAGCACAAATTGCTGAAAAAGTGAATGCTGGCTATGATAGAAAGGTGCTAGAACACACAATGCATCGCAGCTTGCTGCATATGGGGCTGCGTAGCCGCAGACCGGTCAGAGTGCCCATGCTGACCCCTGTCCACCGCCAAAAGCGCCTACAATGGACATGTGAGCGTCAGAACTGGACCATGGAGCAATGGAAGAAGGTGGCCTGGTCTGATGAATCATGTTTTCTTTTACATCATGTGGACGGCCGGGTGCGTGTGCGTCGTTTATGGCACCAGGATGCACTTTTTTTCCTACAATGGGTATGTGAGCGTCAGAACTGGAGCATGTTTTCTTTCACAGGTGTTTCACATGTGGACGGCCGGGTGCGTGTGCTTTGTTTACCTGGGGAAGAGATGGCACCAGGATGCACTATGGGAAGAAGGCAAGTCGGCGGAGGCAGTGTGATGCTCTGGGCAATGTTCTGCTGGGAAACCTTGGGTCCCCAGATTGGATCAGATCTCAATCCGATCGAGCATCTGTGGGATGTGCTGGAAAAACAAGTCCGATCCATGGAGGCCCCACCTCACAACTTACAGGATTTAAAGGATCTGCTGCTAATGTCTTGGAGCCAGATACCACAGGACACCTTCAGAGGTCTTGTGGAGTCCATTCCTCGACGGGTCAGAGCTGTTTTGGCGGCACAAGGGAGACCTATACAATATTAGGCAGGTGGATTTAATGTTATGGCTGATCAGTGTATATATACTGTGCAGTCCATTGCCTGTCTGCTATTACTGCAACATTCTGCTCACAAGGACTGCTTGTGGGTCTCACACCTTTCCTGTTTTGGCCTCCTTGCACTGCCCCCAATTAAATATTGGATTGACTTCAAAATTCTTCTTAATACAATATAAGGCTGTGTATGGCCAGGCTCCTATATACATTAGCAAACTGCTGATGCCTTATACACCGGTAAGGTCACTGGGAAGCTCAATCAAAACTAAAATCCGTCGGTAATGGACCCTAAACTGTGGCATAGCCTTCCTGTCATGTTCCGGTCGAGAACCCAAAAGCAGAACAGAGAGGAGAGGCAAGTACGGTGAAAAACAAGGAGTTTATTTGGGGATATAATCCAGGGGTAGTTGAGGGTGACCGGATGCTCTTGGAGGCGGACAGGCAGGTGAGCGGTGGAGGATTCTGGAGACAAAAAACAAGTTTAGAATGAGACCGGCAGAAGAACGAGCAAACCGACAGGCATGAAAAAACAGCATAAGTAGGCAAACTCCACAGCTGGGACAAACCGTGTCAAGGCTTATGATCCAGCGAAGACTGGTGTTTGTGCTGGGTATTTGTAGGGAAGGTGAGATTGATTGATGAACGGCAGGTGTGCTGATTGCCAATGAAGATCTGGTGTGCAGAGAGGGGAAAAGAATAGACAGAAAAAACCAAAACACACCAGGCACACGTCACTCATACTAAGGAGAAAAACAACAAACAAAACCACTCACACCACTCACGGAGGCGGGGTCATGACACTTCCCCCTTGATGGTAGGTCTTCAAACACTATTAACTGTTTTAAACGTCTCGTCTTAAAACTCATTTGTACACTTTGGATTTATACAATCTGTAAATTCTGTTGTTTCTGTTTCTCTCATGTGTTTGTGAAGCACTTTGTAACTCCGGTTTTGAAAAGTGCTACTTTACACTACTTTTATTTATCAGATGACAGAAGTACATTGTTGTCAATTGTACATTGTGTCAATTGTATAAAATAACCCTAACCCTTGCAAATAACATGTATTTAAATCTCCTGAAGCATGTGCAGCTTAATGAGCATCATGACACCAAACCCAGGGTGCAAGACTGACGAATTTGACTTAAAATGGCATGCAGAAAGAGATACGTGTGTGATTCTGCGTAAAACTGATCACAAATTCTTCAATTGTCTCCTCTGCCCTTCTAGCCACCTGCCTTCTGGTCTGTAATATGTGGCTCCCCTGATTATTCACAAGAGAGGTAACTGAGTGTGGCAGCGGAGCAGGGGGATTGGGCGTTGACTGGACGCGGAGAGCCAGGTGTGGCACTGCAGCCTCAGCAGACACAGCTGCAGTGAGTTAGTGATTACTCAGGTATATAACCCTGCATTTGTTCCACTTGGTTATTCCAATTCTTGAAGGTAAGAGGGGATGCAATTGCTGCTTTTCGAGGGGTAACGGAAAAGTTATTAACGGTCTGAAAAGTCAGGGAAAAGAGTCAGGGGGAAACTGCCAATGAAATGAGTATCAAACTTACGTGTCAGAAGTGGGATTTGAACCCACACCATCTGGAGCAGTGGGAGTTCTCCTGGTGGGCTGGTCGGCCTGACTGGCTGTCGGGCTGGTTCAGGAATAGATTAGCATCAGTCACCACACTGACTGATACTGTGACACACCCACCCACCAAAAACTCTGATCTGGCTGCCCAGCCTTCAGTGACAGTCCCAACATGGACAAAAAAAAAAAAACGTGTTGCTAACAAGTTGTGAGAAAAGAAGAGAAAGGCCCTTGAAGCTGATTCAGCTCAACAGGAAAATATTGAAGACCTATTTTATAGTTCCACTGACAGTTAAGAGTCATTTCAGCATTTAAGGGCATCTTGTGTCCCTTAGATATTTTGATGAATAAAATGTAAATAGTAGATAGTATTCTAATACATAAAAAATACTCACGTGTTTCTCTTCTATTGGAATACTCATCTTTTGTCATCCTAAGGTCTTTTTGGATATTAAAAACATTTTCAAAAGTCACAAATCCAGTCACAACGTCCCTGAGCTTAATCAAGAGACAGACCGTTCTTCCACCAAAACTGGAATGCCTTCAGGGTCTGCTAAGACTATTCAGTCTTTTATGGATGAGTTTTCTGTTTCAGATCCCTGGCATTTTCTCAATCCATCTGGGAGAGCATACTCTTTCTTTTCTCATGTCCACCACACCTTCACCCGCATTGATTATTTCCTTATAAATAATAGGCTCCTCCCATCAGTGCACTCATGCTCTTATAATGCTAATGTGGTATCGGATCACGCTCCAGTCATATTGGACTTGCATATTAAAAAACGTGACGGCACACGTCCTCCCTGGTGTCTTAATACACGTTTACTGTCAAACGAGGATTTCGTTAATTTTGTGTCTCATCAAATTGACTTTTTCATGTCTGTTAACAGAACGCCGGAGTCTCAGGTTCTCTGCTCTGAGAGACTGAAGGCATACATAAGAGGTGAAATTATTTCATATAGTGGTTATGAGGAGAGACTATCTGAACTAATTCAACAAATCACTCAGCTCGATAATATCTATGCTGTCTCCCCATCCCCGGACATATACAAGGAGCGCCTTTCCCTTCAGGCGGAGTTTGATGTCCTCTCTACTAATCAAGTTGAGGACCTTACCTTACTTAAATCTAGATATTGCGATTACGAGCATGGTGATAAGGCAAGTAAATTGTTAGCCCACCAGTTACGACAGGCTTCATCCTCTCACCGGATACCACAAACTAACTCCTTCTGGTGTAACAACAGACCCCAAACAAATTCATGATCAGTTTAAGCAGTTTTATGCTTCCCTATATGCATCTGAGTTAAATACTGATTCATCCGCATTTGACGGTTTCTTTGATTCATTGGATCTTACAAAAGTGGACTTGGACTCCGTTGGGAGGCTGGAGGAACCAGTCACTGTTGATGAGCTTAGACGAGCAGCTTACTCCATGCAACCAGGAAAGTGTCCAGGGTTGGATGGTTTCCCAACTGAGTTCTACAAAACCTTTTTTTGACAAACTAGCACCTATTCTGATTGAGATGTTTAATGAATCATTTAACGCTCTTAAACTACCCCAACACTCACCCAGGCCTCAATTTCATTGATTTTAAAAATGAATAAGGACCCTGTCCTGCTCCAGCTATCGCCCTATAAGTGTCATGGCTCTTGCCCCGACTCCTGGTTTTCCTTGTGTTTCTCTGTGTCCCTGCCTCCCGTGTATGTCTCCACCTTCCCTGTCTGTCTCTCGTTGTCAATCTGTGTGTATGTGGCGTGGGTGTGGCTCCCTCTCCTGGCCCTGCCTTCCCTCCACACCTGACTTCCATCTCCTCATCAGCCCAGTAGTACTTATTCCGCGGCTCTTCAACCCCTCGTCGCCAGATTGTTCTGCCAGCTACCGTGGTAGTTGCACTCTCGGCTCCTCTAGTGTTACAAGCTTGAGTAATCCCCCTGTGTTATCCACTGCCTACCTCACTGTATTTTCCTACACTCCAGGATTCCCTGAACCCCCTCTTCCCATGTGTCTCCTCGCCGCAACCTGCCTGCCTGCCTGCTTCCCTCTCACCTACCTGCCTGCCCCAGCTCTATCCAGCCCAACCTCTTCACCCTCCACCATCCCATCACTCATTCCCTTATTAAAATCCTTCAGTTAGAACTAATGACACTCACTCAGAACACTTCCCGTTGTATCGTTCTACCTGGTAGGGCTGCCCTCTGAGACCTCTTTTATTCGCGCTTGCCATCGAGCCGCTCGCCATTGCAGTCCAGTCAGACCCCCATATAACAGGAGTAACCAGATATGGTTTTGAGCAGTCTCCCTCTATGCGGATGACCTGCTTTTGTATATTTCTGACCTCTCAGTATCTGTACCCGCTGCTCTTAACATTCTTACTTATTATTTGACCATATTCCAGGATATAAACTTTACTTGGATAAAATTGAGTTGTTTCCTCTAAATGCAGCTGCCCGTGCTTACATTCTGGATAATTTTCTATTTAAGATTGTCGGGCATGGTTTTACATACCTTGGTATTAAAGTTAGAGAGAAATTTGCCCCTTTAGTAGCCCAGTTATGGGAAGATTTTCAGTGGTGGTCATTGTTGCCCTTATCCCTTGCTGCCCGGGTAACTCTGTTAAGATGAACACCCTTCCAAAATTGTCTTATCTTTTCCAATGTATTTCTATTTTTCTTCCCTAAATCTATTTTCGCAAATTGGACAGCTTAGTTTCTGAGTTCATTTGGAATAAAAAAAATCCCTAGACTTCGTAAAGAGTTGTTGCAGAGGCTGAAGTCTCTCGGAGGTTTGGCTTTGCCTAATTTTACTTTTTATTACTGGGCTACCAACCTCAGGGTAATCCAGTATTGGATTCGGTTAGAGAGGTTACCTTCTTCTCCTACGTGGATAAATATGGAGGCATCCTCCTCTAAACCTGCCTCACTGACAACCCTTATTCATTCCCCCATTAATTTTCCTTCCTCTCCCTACTGTAAAAATATCATTAAGTCAACTATAAGGATCTGGAAGCAATTCAGGCACCATTTTGGTTTACAGACCTTTTCCTTCTTAGCCCCAGTGGCAGCAAACCTTGTTTTTCACCCCCTCTGGTTGATGGTGCATTCTCCTCATGGTCCAGCTCTGGTATAGAGGCATTCATGGATCTATACGTAGATAATATGTTTGCTTCCTTCCAGCAGCTCTCTGAGAAATTCGCCCTCCCTTGACAACACTTTTTTTTAGGTATTTACAGATCTGCAGTTTTGTTCGTAGTGTTAATTCCCACTTTCCCAATCTCCCGGAAGCTTCACCTATTGACTCCTTTTTGACCCCATTTCCTATTATATTCAGTCATTGTGTCCCGCTTCTTTACATACCATAAAAACTCAGTGGGAGGGGGGTTTGGGGGAGGAGATCCCGGAAGAGGTGTGGGATGTCATTCTGCATCACGTCCACTCATCTATTTGTGGTCTGACCCAGTGCAGAATCCTTCACCGTACCCACTTTACTAAAGTCAGGCTTTCTAGGATTTATGATGATGTTGACTCTACCTGTGATAGATGTCATCAGGCTCCTGCAACCCACATCTATATGTCTTGGTCATGCCCTTCCCTCTATTGGTCAGAAATCTTTAATACCATTTCAGAATGCATTGGGATCCCATTTGAGCCAGCTGCAATCACAGCACTGTTTAGGGTCCCTCCATCCACTCTGCCACTCCCACAATATAAAGCAGACTTCGTAGCCTTTGTAACTCTTTTGGCTAGACGTTTGATTTTACTTTGGTGGAAATCACCTGCTCCTCCTTCTCACTCCTTATGGATTAAGGACATTTTCACTTTTGTTAAGCTGGAGAAAATCAGGTGTACCATAAATGGTTCGTCTGGCGAATTTAATAAAACATGGGGGCCATTTTTTGCACATGCTGAGGGTTTGGTGTTTGTTGCCATCCCAGAATGGCTGAATTTATTTCCTGCCTCAAATTATTTGAAGGTGCCGTTGGTGTGTTTGGAATGTTATTTTTTATTTATATTTATCATGTGAATTCTGTATTTGTTTGTAATTTCTAATTGGTGATGTATGTATGTTGTGTGTCTCTCTTTGCTTTTTGTTCTTTTAGCTGTTTAGTTGTTTGTTTTGCTGTATTGTTTATTTATTTATATTCCAGATTTATTCTTTTATATGTGTATATATTTTCATATGAAACAATATCAACACTTATAAAATATATTGTTGGCTATTTTGTGTGTTGTAAAAAATCCAATAAACAAATCTGAGAAAAAAAAGACATCAACTTAAAATCATATGCTACTTTAACAAAAAAACCTGATAAAAAGTTAAAACTTTTCTTTTACAAATCAATAAAAAAAATATTGAGCAAACAAATATAGTTTTAATGTGTCCCATGTCCCTGTCAACCATTTTATACATATATTGCACTTAAGTCATGCAGAAAAGAACATTATATTTATATGCTATATAAAATCTTAAATAGCATATGTTGTCTTGCCATGGGCTTCACCACTTTGCTAGCTATAGTAGATTTAACATGCTAATTGTCAACCCTGTTAGTGCTCTTTTATAACAGGGTTGACACTAATGCATGGTAGCCCTGGCTCAGACGCAACAGCTTAGTTGTTATTCTAATTGAATGAGGGAGATGAGTGGAAAGTGGAATTTGATGTAAAAGAGCAGTTGTATAAATGTAATTTAAATTCATACAGATAACAACAGAGCTAATCACAGCAGCAAAGAGGCAGAGACAGTACCGTGCCCGGAGGGATGCTGACCCGGTCAGACGGCAGCAGTATTTAGAAAAAGAGAGAAATGGATGCAGAACAGATTGAAAGAAAAAAAGAAAGGCATTCATGAACTGACTGAGAGAGAGCAGTGGGTGAAACGAAGAGCCCAGCAGAAGTGTAGGCTTAAAGCCATCGCCAGTAGCCCAGCTCCACCTCAGACAGGGCATTCAGCACAAGCCCAAGCAGGGCATTCAAGGTCAGACTCAGTCAATAAATCTTATTTGCAGACATGGAAGCAAATTGTGTTAATTATCTGATTCTTGCCCAAATTATTGTTGTCAAAATATTGTTTATAGGCTCAATGCAATATGATGTAATATTATTTACTAAGGCAGGGGTTCTTAACCTTTTTGCAAGTGTGACCCCCTTTTGAGGGTTAAAATATTTAGTGGAGAGGAGTTTTTACCCTGAAGTCCTGCGTTCAGATCATTAAGACAGCCGAAAGCTAGGTAGGCTAGGAGTGCGAGCCATTTTTCATCAGAAAAGTGTTCAGCTAGCAGAGAGGTTTTTTTTTCAGAAAGAAAGAGCCTCACCTCCTCTTGGAGCTCGTAAAGCTGATTAAGCACTTTTCCTCTGGACAGCCATCGCACTTCGCTATGGTACATCAGCTGAAGGTGTTCCGCTCCCATCTCTTGACAACATGACAAAGTTGAGAAGCAGTGCACTTGTTGTTGTTGTTGGGATTTAATCTGTGTTCCCTAGAACATAGCTCCAGGTGTTAGGTCCACGTCGTGGTCGGGGATGGGACAGGAGATGGCGGTCTTGCATGTTTTTTCAATTGGGGTCCTTATTGTGAAAGAGGACCCCATGTGAGCATGGGGACAACATGCAAACTCCACACACTGGGAGATAACCCACCTGGGTACCCCAGAGTCAATAGCGCCCCAGGCGGGAATCAAACCCAGAACCTTCTTGCCTTGCTTGCTGAAATAAAAGAACAATACAAGCAAAGAAGAAAAGAAAGAGAGACAGTTGATCAGAAAGCTGGTAACGGGAAAGATCGTAAAGAAATACAAGCGGCAAGTGTATGGACAGAAGAAGCTAGACATCTCATATAGAAAGAGCTCAGGTGAGCATCCGTTCCAGTTCAAAAGAACAAAATTCATGCACAAACATCCATCTCTTACACTCTGTTTTGCCATCTTCCCCCATTCTGGGTAACACATCCATCCATCTCCGACAGACACACTTGCAAGTGCAAATTGCATGAAAATCCAGGCTTTGTGGCTGAGAAGCTCTTTCAGATGCAGTTGATTCCAAGCAGCAACCTGGAGACCTTCACTGAAGAGCTCTCATGCGACAAATAAAAAGTGCATGTATGGAGAATGCATTGAATGCTGAAGACCTCTCCAATAACTAGAACCTATGAGGGAGTTTCGGTGATCCAGTGGATCATGGAGCATAAAAAACAAAATCTTCAAGAATATTATGTAGATTTGAAAAGGTGCTTTAGCTTTAGCAATAACTAATTACCTGTACCTTTAAGCTAGCACCTGCCTACCATTTCATTAATGGTCATATCAAATTAAACATTCAACATTCAATTCATATAGTATAGGCTTAAAATAAATTAGCAAATGCACAAACTACTTTTAGTGTGACACTACCTGACAATGTCAACCCTGTTGAACCAATGTCAACCCTGTTACTTACAATGCAGTCATGGAATTACCATTCCATGTGAACTAGTCCCTCAGTATTATACAACGAGGCTGAGACAAGGTGAACTCTCTGAGTTGTAGTCCCTCTCCTATTTTCTCCTTTCCCTACTAATGTCCAACACTCTTCATCTGGTGTTCAGATGTGTTCAGCATTCTGCTGAGGCAGCACATCATGTAACACTGTCAGGATTGAGTGAGGTTAAGGAGTTTGTGTCCTGCCTCTTCCTCTTTTAAGGGATTCAGACATCAAGGCTTATGGGGTCAGGTAGAGCTGAAGCCCTGGGTCATGAAGTAGAGGTTGGAAAGGGAAGAGGGGAGGCATCAAATCAGCCTGCCAACATGTCTGCCCTGGGAGCAGCTCTGTTCACTGCTGTTAATATGCAGTGCTACAGCAGCTGATTATAATCAACCGGGTTGAAATTTGTATTCTATAATCTCAAAACATTAACCTTACATACACTACCGCTCAAAAGTTTGGGGTCACTTATAAATTTCATTATTTTTGAAAGAATCATTTTTTTCAATTAAAATAACATTAAATTGATCACAAATACAGTCTAGACATTGTTAATGTGGTAAATGACTTATAGCTCGAAAGGGTTGATTTTTAATGGAATATCTACATAGGTGTACAGAGGCCCATTTTCAGCAACCATCACTCCTGTGTTCCAATAGCACATTGTGTTAGCTAATCCAATTTTATCGTGTTAAAAGGCTAATTGATCATTGAAAACTGAAAACTGCTTATTAAAGAAGCAATAAAATTTGCCTTCCTTGGGCTAGTTGAGTATCTAGAGCATCAGCATTTGTGGGTTCGATTATAGTCTCAAAATGGCCAGAATAGAAGAACTCGTCAAACTATTCTTGTTCTGAGAAATGAAGGCTATTCCATGCAAGAAATTTCCAAGAAACTGGAGATCTCATAGAACGGTGTGTACTACTCCCTTCACAGAACAGTGTAAACTGGCTCTAACCAGAATAGAAAGAGAAGTGGGAGGCCTGGTGCACAACTGAGCAATAGGACAAGTACATCAGTCTCTAGTTTGAGAAACAGACGCCTCACAGGTCCTCAACTACTTCATTAAATGGTACCCGCAAAACACCAGTCTCAACGTCAACAGTGAAGAGGCGACTCCAGGATGCTGGCCTTCTAGGCAGAGTAGCAAAGAAAAAGCCATATCTGAGACTGGCCAATAAAAGGAAAAGATTAAGATGGGCAAAGAGCTATTTAGGGAAGAAGCAGTCAGCTGGTATTCTGTCTATAATGGAGTGGCCAGCGCAGTCACCAGATCTCAACCCTATTGAGCTGTTGTGGGAGCAGCTTGACCGTATGGTATGTAAGAAGTGCCCATCCAGCCAAGCTTGCTTCAGGAAGCATGGGGTGAAATTTCTTCAGATTACCTCAACAAATTGACAGCTAGAATGCCAAAGGTCTCCAAGGCTGTAATGGCTACAAATGGAGGATTCTTTGACGAAAGCAAAGTTTGAAGGACAAAATTACTATTTCAAGTAAAAATCATTATTTCTAACTTTGTCAATGTCTTGACTATGTTTTCTACTCATGTTGCAACTCATTTGATGAATAAAAGTGTTAAGAGTGAAAGTGTTCCATGAAAGAGTTTTCATGGAAAACAACTTTTGAGCGGTAGTGTAAATTTGTGACAATTCTTTGGTGATGGTAACCCCAAGATACTTAATTGATTTTGAATCCCACTTAAACTTGCATGTTTCTTGGATTTTCCGAGAGGGAGAATAGTTCAGGGGCAGAACCTGGGTTTTCAAAACGTTGACTTTATATCCTGAGTAATGGCCATAAGATTCCAGTAGACTCATTAATTTAGGTAAGCCTATATCAGGTCCTTCTAAATAGACTATTACATCAAGTAAAAAGTCCTATGATATGCTCCATGTCCCCTACCTCTACACCTCTTAGCTTTTTGTTTTGTCGAATTGCTTGGGCTAGTTCGATTAAAAACAGCGAAGAGGGTCAGGGACAAACAACAACTCTCCCTAGTTGACCTAACCCTGTTGGTCAGATTTCCATTTATCTTAACTCTGGCAGTTGGCTCTTGATAAAGTGTTCTAATACATTGAATTGACTCTTTATTAAAACCAAATCTTTCTATTACTTGATAGAGGAATTTCCAATTTACACGATCGAAAGCTTTTTCTGCATCCAGACTTACTACTTCTCCTGATGCTGTCTTGGGTTTGACGGTTCTTTATGAATCCTGTTTGATCCTCATCAATTATATCCGGCATAAAAAATCAAGGTATATAACTTGTAATTTACATTCAAAATTGATACAGGTCTAAAATTAGCACAACATTCCCTCTCCCTACCCTCCTTTGCAATAACTGAAATTATAGCTTCTTTCCATTATGGGGGAAGCTTGCCTTCCTTGTGAGTCCAGTTGAATGAGTCTGAGTAGAGGAGTCAACTCCTCTCTGAAGATTTTTTACATTCTGATGTTAAGCCATCACTGCCTGGGGATTTATTGTTTCTTAATCTTGTAATTGCACTTTCTATCTCCTCTATTGTAATGAGTGAACTTAACATTTCATTTTGTGTTTTGCCAATAGATGGCAGGTCAAGTGAATTTAGAAAGTCTCTCATTGCATTTTCATCAGCTGAGGGTGGTTGCGTAAATAATTTTCTATAATATTGCTCAAATACCTTCTCTATTTCTTCTGGTTCATATAACAATTTATTAGATTGAGGATCTCTTATGTATTGTGTTCAGTATCTGTTGTTAACGTATACGTCTGGCTAATAATCTGGTTGTCTTAAAGCCTGATTCATAATAGGTCTGTTTTAGGTATCTTGTTTTCTTCTCAATTTCACCAAGTAAGATCATATCTATCTTTTCCTTTGCTTCTTTAATTTGTTGAAGAATAACTGGGTTGCTTGATTTCTTTATGCTGATGCTCCAATTCGTACAACTTTTCTATCTGCTTCTGATATGTTTCTAATTTTGCTTTCTTTAAGGATGCTGTCCTAGCAATCAGCTTTCCACGAGTGACAGCCTTCATAGCTTCCCAAATTATAGTCAGGTCTACTTCCCCATTGTTATTCTCTTCGCTGTACCTCTTAATCTCTGTTTTTATCTCCTCTACCATTGCCTTATTATTTAAAGTGCCTACATTTAATCTCCATATGGTATTTCTCTTCCTCTGTTTCAATAGAATTTTTAAGTAAATTATATTATGATCTGATACATCTGCAGCTTCAATACCACATTCCCTCACCCTATGTCTTTCACTTGTGTTCATAAAGAAATAGTCTATCCTTGAATAGACTGAGTGTGGGACCAAGTAGTGAGTAAAGTCCTTTTCTAAGGGGTGGAGTGGGGTGGAGGCCCCACCAAACATCAATCATTCCTAGTTGTTCCAATGTTGTTTTGATATACCTTGTCAATTGCTTCCTGCTTTTATTTTGACTAGTTGTATCTAAATTATGATTCAGCAATACATTGAAGTCACCAGCACATATTAGTATTCCTTCTGCCTCCAGCACAATAATATCAAATAGTGCTTTAAAGTATTTGTCACTATCTGGGGGAGAATAAACATTTATCAGTGTTAGCACTTCATTTTCTAGTTTTCCTTTTACTACAATGTATCTCCCCTCTTTGTCACTTATTTCTTCCTGGCTTTCAAAATGTGATGAGTTTGGAATTAAGATTAAGATTAAGGGAAAAGTTCTTTAAGCAGTTTAGCAGCTAGAGGGTCTAGCATGCAGGTCGTGGGTTTAGATGACAGAACTAACTTGGTGAGGGTGTCTAAGGAAACTGAATCAAACTGTGAGAAAAGACATTCAGCCCGGGAAACACCAAGTGAACTTTTCAGGGGTGAGACGGCACCACCAGCGTAGAGTAGACTGGTGATCTCATCTCTAATCAGCGTGATTTTCTGAGTAAAAAAGGACATGAAATCATCTGGAGAGAACAGAGAGCTATCAGAGTGGGAGGGATTCTGTGTTAGCTTAGCAACAGTGTCAAATAGAAGCTGCGGGTTGTTTTTATTTGCACTGATTAACCTAGAGAAGTGTGCAGTTTTGGCTGACGAGAGTGCCCGTTTATAATTTGGCAAGTTATCATTATTCTACAGTATTCTATTCTACAGACTTGTTTAAGTGCACAAGTGTCATTAGTAAACCATGGTGCAAATTTCCTAGCATGGTGTTTTCTAGTGACTAAAGGGGCGATTGAATAAAGTGCGTTGGTAAGGCTAGAGTTTAGTTTGTTGGTGAAATTGTCGAGTGAGCCAATATGACCAGAGAGTGGTGTGAGAAAACTGGGCAATTTTTCAGATAGTAACAAGGCCGTGGTAGCATTAATACGACGGCTGATATATATATCTTCACACTTTTGGCATGGGCAGATCAATTCGATCTCAAATTTAATTAGATAGATATCAGATAGCGCAGGCACATAAGAGATTCCTAAAGCAGATACAGGAATGCTACGGGCCAAAACTAGGTCAAGGGTGTTGTCACCATGGTGGGTTGGTTCATTAACAAATTGAGTGAGGCTGCAAGTATCATTAAGATCTAGGAAGGCCTTACTGAGAGGATCGGCGGAATTATTCAGGTGAATGTTAAAATCACAGATGATGAGAATATTATCAGCTCGGGTCACTAAGTCGGAGATGAAATTGGAGAACTCTTCTAAGAAAAGCGAATAGGCCCGGGTGGGCGGTAAAGTACTGTTAAATAAAATGACGGGAGATTTGTAGCTGTAGGGCGCAGAATCAGGACTTCGAAGGATGTAAATTTGTTGTTAGTGTTGGGATTAAAATTAAGGATAGGGTTAAATATCAATAACACCCCCACTTTTTTCGTCTCCCGGGCAACCTGAGAACTACGAAAGTTTGGAGAGGCTTCAATTAGAGGGAGGGAATCGTTTGGCTTTAGCCAGGTTTCACAGAGACCCATCATGTCTAGATTATGTTCAGTAATGGGATCATTGATCAGCAGCGCTTTTGATGATAATGATCTTATATTGATGAAGCCCACAGTGACGCGTTCAGTACTGCCAGAATTTTTGTCAATGTTTATGGCTGTATGCATGGGTCTAACTTCAATTAGGTTGCTGTAATTTATTGTGGGTCGGCAGGAAATGTGACAGAGGGCACGGCGGGAGAAAGATACAGTCTTAATTGGAAGGACTGTACTGTAATTTTCAGATTGAGGGATGCTGCTGCCAGAGGATGAAGTAAATGCAGACTGGTAAAACTCGACAGTAGATATGGGGGGGAAATGGCGAGGGGGGCCACAGTCTCAGTCTGATCTACTGTAAACTGTAACCTGGCAGACTCCACACCCCTTGTACCTATATGCCTGGCAGGTTCTCTAATTGCCTGCAACCTGGCGAGGTCTAGGGACATGTGTCACCTCTCTCTTAGACATCTGTCTATGTTTCTAGATAATAAAGCAGAGCCTAACCCATTAGGGTGGAGGCCGTCAGCTTTCAGCAAGCCGGGTTTGCCCCAGAAGGAGGGCCAGTTATCTAAAAAGATTAATCC
>CABFOQ010026898.1:0-13083 GCA_900660455.1 Gephyroberyx darwinii | reverse complement strand
GTTTTTGAAAGCCTGGCTAGGCCTCAGACTGCATTTGGCACATAAAGACAATAACAGCAGCCGCATTCCTTTCTGTGTGTGTGTGTGTGTGTGTGCATGCAAGGGATTTTGTGTGTGACTCGCATGGTGGCGGTGTCATAGCAGTGGGCCTGCTGCAGCATTCGCCATGGGTCAGAGGCAAGGTCAAGACTAATGAACTACCAATAAGAGCGAGCTCTCTGAGAGGGATATTTACTTCTGCATGAGTTCCCTTTTTTACTCCTTTGCCCGGTCGGCCTCGCTCTCTCTTCTCTTCTGGCTTTTCTTCTTTCTTTTCTTCTTCTCCGTCTGCCTCCCACTGGTCGTCCCGCCGCCGCCCCCGCCGACTTTTCTGTTGGCGCAACAGGCTCGAACACACAAAACCACTGTATCACCCTGTCACACACACCCATGCACACACACACACACACACACATAGCGACTCGGTCATGGGAGCAGCCAAAAGGTGCTTTTCTGTATTGGCATATGAAGTGAAGTACATCTGGATAATAACAAAATTTGTTTTGTTTTTTCTTGTTTTTCGCAACTTTGTCCTTTTATTGCCGCATTTGCTGCATAGCTTTAGAAGCTCTTTGTTTCTTTGTGATTCAAATGAAGCTGCATCATCGAAGTAAAAGTGGTGCGGGAGCAAAAGCCTTTCATTTGAGTCATTTGAGTGTTTTTTCTCCTACAGACTCTCCTGTTTTGTGTATGAATGTCTTTTCTTTTATCCCCTCACTCCTTCTGTGTGTTGTTGTGAACGTTGCTAGGCAGTTTTCAAAGAGGCTTTTCCCCACACAGGTGCATTTATCCAGGACCCTGAGCTCATAGCGGGTCTGGGAAAGTATTTTTGCCTCTCCGCGCAGACAGCCATACTTGTGGGTCCCACAGATAAAGATGTCTGTAGCCCTCTTGTGTTCCAAAAAAAGGAGGAATGAGCCCAGAATCCCATAAGTATGGCCGCGGCATTGACCTGATTTAGGCTAAACGATACAACCCCCAGCACTGTCAGCTAACAGCAGAGTGAGATTGGTGCCATAGTGAGCCGAAAGAATATGGCAAGCAATTTTTGGCTTGTTTCTCAAAAAAGAAGCAATTACTTATCCCAAAAGTAATATTTCTACTTTACTCATTTACTCCATGGGAGCAGTAATTTGTTATACTCCTTGTTACATAGCTTTTCCATTACACAAATCTGACCTGGGACCCTTGGACTCCCAAATCTTTGCTGTCTAGCTCCACTGTCTTACTTAAAAAACAAGAGGGAATACTTCCAGAATGCTTTTCTCATCTAAGATTAGTGTGTCAACTGAGAGGATGACGCTGGTGGTAACTTTTTGGACTGATAAGTGTTACCACCCAACATTGTTCCTAATACAGTCTGAGTGCAGCCACTGTGCTCTGTAGCTGGCGTCAGTGAACCTCCCATCCCTCTGCTCTGAAGTGAAAGCCAACCAGATGGCAGCCAGCGACGCCTGTTTACGCAGAAGGCCCCAGAGCTGGCCCCGCCACCGTGCAGGCTTCCCCTCTCCTTCCCTGTCATTATGAAGCTACTCGCCGACCGCACGGTGCAAAAATATTATTGACATGCAAGCATAAAGGGTCTCTTGTCAGCTTCTTCAACTACAGCTCTGAACCCAAAGTTGGTTGCAGGAAGGGTCCCCGTGAAATTCACAGTACATTATAATTTGACTGGGTCCCAAGAGTTTAGGTCCCTGGCTGTCTTGTGATCCCCCCGGACTGTGTTGTAGTCATGATAATGTCCCCCATTGTGTTTGTGCCCTATCCTAAATTGTGCCACGGAGAACTCAGTCTGGGTCACTGGGGTAATCCAGGACTTATTGCAGACCATGTGAGGAGAGTGTGTCTGAGTCAGCCTGCAATAGGGAGATTTCCTCACTTTGTTTGCTCCACTTGCATTGTAAGTGGAGCAAACTATATGGAGATATTTTTATAACAATGCTGTTCCCCGGCTGTGTTCCTTGTAACTCGCGTTGCCTTTGTCTCAACCTTTCCGTGCAGAGGCAGCTGAAAAAGCTGTGTGGCCACTGAACTTTGAGGTAGAGATCTATTAGAGATCAAACTTTATGGCAAAGCGACAGAATATGTCTGACAAAGCACAACTTTAGCTGAAACCAATAAGATTGGATCCTCCAGAGTGACTCTAGAGTGGCACGTTTATGTTCTGACTCATAAAATATATAGCTGTAATGAAAAAAACTGCTGTTTTGGACATATATTGGAATATACCTATTGGAAATATTACTTGCTAGATGGAAATATAAGGATGTAGTAAAACACTGATTCTTGTATGTAGCCAACCACTAGAGAGCAGCATTGACATGCCAGGAAACCTTAGCTAGCTCATACACAGCTTATTGTTTGTAATTCTGTTGCAACGTTACTCTCCTGACCTGCATCACATGATGCTTTGCAACATCACTCACAAACATGCCCAATATGTAATCCGAACCAATATGGCACCCAGGGGTGATAGGTGATCAAGTGTTTCTCCACTTGATGGCCGATCTATCAGCTTGTGTAAGTGCAAATGTCTCCCAATCAGTCTTTATGAGGCTAGGGTTTTTAGGAATCACACACTTTCCATTCCCACCTCTCCTTCTTTTCCTTCCCTACCCTGTTATCCTTATCGCTCCCAGTAGGACAAGCGGAGCTGCGTGAAGCTGCTTCTCGTCTCTTAGCGAATGTGATAACTTGTCCGGAGAAAAGTGCACATCAGCAGCAAACAACCTGCTGCTCTCGTGCACACACATGCACCAACACTTCCAGACCGCACACACACACACACACACACACACACACACACGACATAAATTCACACCCTAAGCATAGCATAGCACTCACACCCCCCTTCCATAGACTCCTACACATCCTCTCACTTGCACGCTGTAATGAGCCTTGGTGCCGGCTAGCGGTGGAGTTGGCCTAATTGTCTGGTATTAATTGGGAGACGTGCACCTTCTTCTGCTCACACTGTACATGCATTATGAGACATTGGGCTCAGACACAGCCAGAGTCTCCCTGCTCTGCTGTCTCAGCAAAGATCCCGAGCTAGTCGAACCTTTATACCCATTCTTTATCCTCTCCCTCTGTACACCTTTCTCGCACACAGCCGGGCGCCTCAGCTGCATGTGGAAAAGGAATTGCAGAGGAAGGAGAAAGATAACAGTGAGAGATCGTGTGAGAGCGAAAAGCCTCAGACTGAGTAGGTTGACTCGCCCGCTGTAGCAGTGTGAGTGAGTGCAAAAAGTATGTATAGTCAGTATAGTCTATCTTTGGTTTAAAACTGTAGCATAAGCACCAACTGACCTTGCAGCAACCTTGCTATATAAGAGGAGGAACCAATGCTGAAACCAAACTCTATTACAAGGTTACAGTCATTACTTTAGTATTAGTCTGCATCATAAATTAGATGCAGCTCTTCTTTTCTCCCTGTCTCAAGTAGTAACGCGGACTAATAAGCTGATGGTAAATTATGTATGTAGTAAGTATTTTTAAATATCACATTATTAGTTAGTGTCAGTTATAATTTGTCTAGCCTTCAAAGGGAAGATTGAAATTAAACTACGCGAGGAAATTCATCATACACCAGTACAGGTGGCATTATTTTAACACGCACACACACACACATACGCATACACGGCACACACCCTCTTTTCTGCTTTCCTGGTCGCTCTGGACTCTGAGCACAGGGTTAATGTGTCTAAATGGAGGCATTTTCTGCCTCAGTGAGTGGCAGACCTTGGGCAGAAGGAGAGAGGGGTAATTAATGACTTGGGGTAAAGGAGGGAGGTTCGAAGGGACTTCATAGGCTATCGGGCTGGTTATTTTCATGAAAACCCAGAAGAAATGTCTTTACATATGCTGCCTCGGTCATGAATTCTTAATACTTATGAAATCCAGATTCTTTCAGTGACACTGTATAAGAGACTTGATACACTATTACATTTCCCCTAACCGGCATTTTCATCCAGTGGATCTACATACCCAGGGTGGTGGTGATGCCCATAGCAATTCTTAGTGATACTGGATATCTGAACTGTGGCTCCAATCGTTTTCTGTGACCCAGTCAAACTGGGGAGAGGCTAACGTTGCTATTTAAAGTGACACTGTAGAGGAAAAAGGTGGCCTGTCCTGTCCAGGTCCATCTCGGGGTCTTATCCCAACCCTCACCTATGGCCTTTGGGTAGTGACTGGGAATGAGCAGGAGGAGCATGATGTCGATCCACTGCTCCTCCACACTGAGAGCAGCCAGTTGAGGTGGTTCAGGCACATTGCAAGGATGCCCCCTATGGCTCCTCCTCCTTGGAGGTGTGTTGGGCCCGAACGACTGGAAGGAGACACCAGACACCAGGACATTCTGCAGGAACTACATCCCCCAGCATGCTTGGGAGCGCTTGGGGCTAGAAGATGTAAGGATGAATGGATGGACAGTAGAACTAGAGAGACTAACGTGACTGACTTGCCACACTGGTTTTCATGGTTCACATCACAGATTTAGTGGTGTGCTATAGTTCAACCACTCACTATGGCCTCGTATTAAGGGTTATCTATTCCTTTGTCAATGTGTTCCCATGGCTGATGAACTCAGTCGAGTACTGTGTGTGTGTGTGTGTGTGTGTGTGTTTGTGCGTGTGTGTGTGGGCTCAGGAGAGAAAAATCACTTGACACAAATGCAAAATTGTTGATGGTATCCTCAGTCGCTTCCAAAGGGTGATAATGAGGATTTGGTTTACAAGTCACCGAACGACTTAGTGGATTTTGATTTTATTGTAAAAATCAAAGCAAAATCAACAAATCAACAAAACCCCTTACTATCAGTGTCAACCATTGTCTAAACACCGCGCAAGCTATCCCTTCACCGTGAAAAGCAAACGCAATCACAGGCTCATCTATTTTGGCCCGGGCCCCAGTAGCACGCTGTGCCAGCCTGGCAAGCGCGCCACATCCACCGGGCATATGTGCCTCCAACTGTCTGTCTGAGATCCAAATAAATAAAGTGTTTTTTAACAAAAAAAATGATTATTTGGACTGCATGGGACTGTTTATCATTCAATCTAATGGGAACATGTCGAACTCTTACAGGAGACAATGCGCAGGCAGGCCATGAAAAGGATTAATGAATCAAGTGCTCAGCAACTCCAAGATAGGCATGGACTCCCTTGTATATTCCAGCTTTATCTTTAACCCCAAAATGAAATTATATATTAATTGGTTTCAGTGAAACTCTGCTTCTCTCATGTAAGATATAGTATAGTACTGTACGGGGGATGTATCTGACCGACACAATGAATAAAATATACAGCCGTTAGATGGTGAGGTCTCCTCCAGAGAGACTAGGATTGGCTCATCCCCATTATATACACTGACTATAGAGAATTTATTGGGGGCTGATCGCCTATGTAATACGTCATTTAGCTGAATGTATTCTCTTTCATTTCTTCTTGCATTGGGCCTCATTTATCAATCTATTTGTATGTCACATGTATATTTATGTAGACGAAGCCTACGCGCTAAAATCTTACTCCACATTTATCAACCAACCCCTGGATACACAAACATTTACACGCTGCTTCCTTTAGGAAAATGAAAGTGGGTGTGCGCTCGAGTAACACGTTCACACTCACGAGGACTGTGACTGATCTCTACAGTTCTGGGTGCATTTTATGCCTAGTGTTCAAAAGCGTCCCACAATGTAGCACAATAATACCTATCAAGGCTTTGCATACTCAACTCAATGTCGATGTATTTTTCTGAATTATTAGTTATGCTGGTATTCCTTGTTGAGACTGCAGTGGGAAATGGCCTGTGCCTGACGAAGGCTATTGCATTGGTTTGTAACATTAAAGCTTTGTGTGTTATTCTCCCAGAGTAGCTGGGAGATGATCTAAGATGGACAGACACTGTGTTTTCTGAAAATGTTGCTTCATGCCTTGAGAAAATCATGGTATGTTCATGTGGTCTGCAGATACTGCACTGTACTGTATGTACTACACATAAATCTCATCATAATAAAAGAAGAAAGAAACATGTTGACAATTAATATAGTTACAAGAAAAGGCAGACGTGGTTATTGTGGTAAGTGTTTACATCTGTATTTGAATCTGTTCAATCAGGAAAAGTAATTGTATTTAGATAAAACAGGAAGTGGGTTGTAAATGAGAAACGTTTAGATTCTAATATATGTACATATGAAATGCACGTAGACGCCTTTTCTAAATTGATTTTAAACGATAGGTGCTCTTTGGAAAAATAAAGCAACACTGGAAATATCCAAGGCAACTCTCTCTTCTTAAAATATTTAAGAGCCTTTAAGCATTAGTGCATTTTTAACCTTTACGTTTTGGTGCATACTTATCCTTACCACATGCAATAGCAAAAATAGATAACGGCTTTGTAATATTTTCTGAAGAGAAAATCACCTTGAATTTTTAGCCTTGTTTTGACACGTAGTTTGAAATCATTTTGAAGATGTTATAAAAGCTGCATTCTGTCCTGGTCGCTCAGTTGACTAGGTCATATGCCATCGACCTGCGATGCCCCCCCAACACCCCCCCTTCCATAATTGCTGTTTCACTGCCAACTATCAAATTAAAGCAGAAATGGCAAAACATACAATTCACAGTTGAACAGCTGAACAGTTGAACGTTTCACATACTTCACATATTTAACAAGGAAATAAAATAAAAACACATCAGATAAGAGAAAAAACAACAACGTAGAAACACTCAGCAACACACAGCAATTTCAAAATGACTGCGCACCTTGATGTCCAAGAAACTCCAATAGAGGTTTCCACACTTCAAATTCTCCTGCCCTTCCTTACATATAACAAGTTAACAAGTTTTCACATGCTATGCACTCTCAGTAATTTATTATTTGTTGCCAAATTATTTGCATTCACAATGGGAGTTTCCCAGAGAAATGGATTCCTGTAAGCAGTTATCTACCTTCTTCTCTGCGACACGCCTCCTGTGGTACATTAGAGACAGGGGAATGTCATGTCGCCTGGCTAAGTATGACCTTCACATGTGCCCCAAGGCACCAGAGATGGCTTAGTGTACGGCACTAATACGCCTGTCAGGCACACGTTAATGGACTAGATGAGCTGAGTTTGTGTGTGTGTGTGTTGTGTGTATGTATGTCTGTGTGTTTAAGAGTATGATGTGCACAATTTAATACAACCTTGCTATAAGGCATGAACATATCAAATTAGTTATTACTTAGCTGAAATAATATACTATGCCAACACAAATAGAGCAGGCAGCACAGGCACATGCACAGAAACACACACACACACACACACACACACACCATCCACCCTGACCTCTCTATGGTTCCCATCCATTCCTCCCTTTATCTCTCTATTCCTACTCTCTAGATGCCCACAGTCCAGGACAAAGTTTAGGACTGCGTTAGTGTGTGTGTGTGTGTGTGTGTGTGTGTGTGTGTCTGTGTGTGTGTGTGCTTGTGTGCATGTGTGTGTGTGTGTGTGTGTGTGTCTGTGTGTGTGCGCACTGGGCCCCTGGTGTATAGGATCAATATTATCTGTGTTGTTGACTCCAGGTTGACCCCTATTGTGGGACTGATGGGACAGTAATGACACTCATGACACTGACATTATCAACAACAGCTCAACTACAAAACTGGCTTCTCCCTGTGTGTGTGTGTGTGTGTGTGTGTGTTTTTCTGTGCATGAGCATGCTGTACCTACTGTACCAAATAGAGCTGCCTGCTCTATTTGTGTTGGCGTAGTATATTTCCTCAGCTAAGTAATAGCTAATCCTTTACAAAAACTACACATGCCCTTTCTGTCCTCTCCTTGGAACTCCTTGTTATGAAACAAGAAATACGAAGGAGAGACAGAAGCAGGCAGGCGCCACTGCCAGCAGAGCGCACATAACCGAATCAAAGGAATGAACCAGCTGTCCGTGATGCCGCGTACACTTGGTTAAAACAGTGTAAGAGAGAAACAAAGAGGAGAGAGAGAGAATAATTGAAAAGACAGAAAAGGAAAGGAGAAATGATTTCATTAAGACAAGAAAAGCCCATTCCAGACAGAACATAATCGGGGGGGTTTCTGCTAACTGGCTATCAAGCTCAGCCAGCTAACCGCTATCATACCCTCCCATTTTCACCAGCTGCCTGACAGTTAGAGACATCTATTTGTGTGCACGTTTGGCGTGCGTGTGCACTGACGTGTGCGTGTGCACTTGTTCGACTGTATGAATGCGGTGCATCCCTCTGTGTGTGGGCGGGGAGGAAAAGCCTGCTGTTGCATCCAGGATACTGCATCCATTCTCAGTATAAGTGCCTTTCTTATGCATCTGCCTTGACAGCCGGAGGTGATGTGCCGCTAACATATTGGAACCTTGAACCTGAGGGGCTCATCGTTCTGTTAGCCTATCGCTGTTCAATACTGTCGATGGGACAAAGGTGATGCCCCCCCATGCTTTTGACACTGGGGGGGTCAGTGTCAAAAGCTTTTGTATCTGTTACTAAATCAATAATTGCTCCAACCAGTGCATACATGTGTGGAGAGATAACACACACACACACACACACACACACACACATCTGGACAGATACGATAACAAAACAAACCCTGTGTGGCCTCATCTGATGAGCCCGCCCCCCTCCTGACCCCTCTGACCCCAATGTGGCCATTATATATATAATGTGGCCACGTTCAACCTCTGAACTCTTGACCTGCACTTGTGTGATTCACCGCTAAGGATGGGAAAGGATATGTGTGTGTGTGTTAGCCTAGTGTGTGTGTGTGTGTATATAACATTGATTTAGCCTGACTAGGAGAGAGAAAGAAAGAGAGATAGGGGGAGGTGCTACGAGTTAGAAAAGAGAAGGCCTCCTTACTCCACATTCCCTTTTCTTCGTCTTCATCCTCCATCTTTCTCTCTCTCTCTCTGTTTGTAGAATTTTTGCAGATGTGTAATTTGAGGTTAATGCAGGGAGAGCAAAGTGAAGGAGAGAGACATTTTGCTCATTCAGGCGTTGCTTGTTAAAACAGTCATGAACATAACGGAGGTACTATACTACTAGTCTCAAACCACTTTATCCTTTGAGGTCCTATAATGTATGTGCGAAGGCTGCCTGTGTGTAGAATTATGTGTGTGAGATGTGTGTGCGACTTGAGAGGTTTCTAGGACTCTTTTCACACTGTGTTCATGTCTCCAAGTGTGAGATAAAGTCTGCAGCAGTGTGGCTACATCAGTCTGTGTAGCCTCCAGGCACCCAGCACAAATGAGACCATTCATCTTTGCCACCATACACGGCCACTAACATTCACACACACACACACACACACACACACACATACACACACATGCACGCGCACACACGCACCCCAAATGCTCTGCTTTTTTTCTGTGGACATGTATGGTGCACACACCTCATGCATCTCTTCCACTCATTGGTCTCTGCAGCCACAGCAGGTATTTCACCCACCGCTGTTCCATCTCAGTCCCACCCTTAGCCCTGAGGGAGCCTGATCTCCGTCTACAGCTAGATGGAGTGAGTTGTAGTTGGAGGGATAGAAGGCTGTATTTGCAGCCTGTTGGTCATTTTGTGGAGGCAAAGAGATAGATCTGGTAAGATGGGGTCAAAGCAACCCGCCCTGTCTGTGTCACAAATGGAGCTCCAGATGGGATGTCTTATTGTTCAGCCACACCGACCGGTGTTGATCTGGAGGGAAATGCTCGGTGAGAGGGGCCGAGAGGGGCTGGAGTTGGAGGGATGGAGTGACAGTGCAAGTACCCTAACAGCCCCCTTTGTCACACACACACACACACACACACACACACACAAACGCTCGCTCTCTCTCCTCTCTCCTGTCTTTAACTGCTTGTCAGCTTCTTCTTTCTTGTACCCCTTCCTCTTCACATCCTATAACATTTCCTCATCAGCCACAGAAAAAGCTTATTGATTTTTTGTAGAATGAGAGTGTGTGTTTGTGTGTTTGTGTGTGTGTGTCTGTTTGTGTGCTCAGCTCTCCTCCTCATGGCACTTCTCCTGCTGATATTTCAGATGCAACTCTTTATGTTGGCTGGACCATTGACAGTGATTTATAGTCATTACTGGCTTCATAGGTATTATCATTTTGTATATACTGTTTGATGTGTATCATCATAATCACCACTTCCCTTAGATGGATACAAGCAAAAAACGTAAACTCAAAGTAAATCAATTTATGGTTACAAATGTAAAAATGACTTTTGGCTATTGAAGTAGATTTTTACTTATTACTTGTTATTATTATTATTATTATTATTATTATATAGCAATAATGAGCTGTAATTGCTGTGTCAATAATACAACAGAGCTGAATGAACACGTGTTGAACCCACAGATCAGACTGCATGCACACGCACATACACAACACGTTTCCCAATCCAGTGCGTGCACGCAATTCATCACTGCCGAGGTGTGTGTTTAGTAGCCATGTTGGCTGTGGAAAGTGCTCCATCAAATCGACTTTGCTGACAGATGGCGTTGTGTGTGTGTGTGTGTGTGTCTATGCACGTGTGTGTCCAGTCCCACACACTTGTGTTCATCGCTGCGTGCATGTGTGGAGGTAGAGTGATGACGCTGGTCACAGAGATGAATAGGACTGATAGAGATTTGATGGAGACGTGCAGCCAGGCTTTCACCCCCTCTGAGGGCTACATCCTTCAGAACCAGCCAGCCCGTGAACAGGTTCAAGGTTCAAGGACTTTATTATCCTTTCTGGGAAAGTGTGTTAGTTAAGTGCAGTACAAACAGGTTAAACAAATAATGCAAAGGAATATAACAGAAACAACAATAAGGCAGTATTCTGCACTCATGATTGCATGCCCTCAGCACCTTACACAGACAATCGGATTACCTTCTTCAGAATAAGGTCTGTGTAATGCTACTGACACCTGGTCCAATCCAAATGACCCACCATTTTGAGCACATGCACATCAAACCATGTGGGATTGCGTTGCAGCGATCAGTGTAGCACCATGTCATTTTACAAAATGAAGCCAGTCAGTCAGTGTTGCTGCTCTAGATTACATTGCTGTACTGAAACATATGACTTCTATAGCATTTCGTTCTATTTTTTGCAGCAGTAATGTGGAGGTGAAGTGTATATTAATGACCCCAGCCTCTGTCTGTAATGCTATTTGCGTACCTCTTGTGTCTGTACGCCTGCGTGTGTTTGTCTTTGTTTGCTCCTCGTAACAGGTCGTAAATATCCAGTTTACAGTGTTCATGAAAAAACAATGAGGCTGGTACCAGCCATGAGCATAAACAAATAACACACTTGCGCAAAAAAAAAAACCCCAGCTACTGCATTATTGATGGGGTCTGAGGGAGGCTGTGATTTAAGATCAACTCTGGTTGTCCAACATAAAGGGGTAAGTCATATAAAGTGTCGTGTACATGTCCTCGTGTATCTGTTGTTTTGGTACATACAATATATTTACTGCCTTCCAACCTGGTGGGTAGCCTGAGTAGTCAGTAGATTATGAGAAGCTACTACAAGGCCCATTCAAAAAACGGCCAAACAGTATAGCAGTGTACCCAGGTTGTGTGTGTGTATGTTCTTAAGAACATCTATAACATTTGAATCACGTGTAAATATAATTCATTCATTGGTTACAAATAAAGCATTTTAAAAAATGTGTGTGTGTGTGTGTGTGTGTGTCAGTATGGCAGCCAGCTGCTGTAGCATAAGTTCTCTCTCCCTCTGTGGAGCGCTGTCTCAGCAGTGTGTGTCATCTTCAAAAACACCCAGTGGGATGCAGCACGGCACCGGCCATGATCAGCAGCTTAGCTCACACCTGTTTCCTTTCCCCAATTGTGTTATTGCACAATAATACGTACTGCTTGTGACAGTCATATTATTATGCATCATGTCTTAGTGCAGTGTTTCCCTTAGCGCACAACTTTATTTGTGGTGGTAAGGCAACCTGGGCGGGGATTAACAGCTTGTTGCTCTCACGGCTTAAAACGTTTTATTTCAGTGTGTTCCCTTTCCATTGTGATAATAACGGATATCGTCGTAGCTGCTCCTGAAATTAATTAATTGCAACTGGTGGGGTTTAGGGGCTTTTCCTGTTCGGTTTATTCTGCATGTCTTGCATCTCCTCTCAGGTTCGGTCTCCTTTTGGCTTTCTTCCTCCTCTGGAGGCCTTTTTTCCTTGTAAGATGCTTTTCAATGCTCATCTGAGGGAACACACGTTCAATGGGACTCCGCTAGCAGCTGGGGCAAAGTCACTTCACGGACGGGAACATCTTATGTTCAACACCGGAGGAAAAAAAGTTAGCAATTGCCTTCTGTCGTCGAGTTGATATTGGGTTTTTTGTCAGCCGGCTTTTTCTGAGGTCAGACTGTGCCATTGTCTAGCAGGTGATGTCTGTCTCGCACAAGCAGGTGAGGAAAAAAGCCATGTGCATGCGTTGTGTTTACACGCTACAGCTGAGTGAGATTAGTCTCTGGTGTGACAGAGAACATAACTTCATGTGTTAGAGATCCATTTAGATCAATTTCTATACATTTTGATTTTGTGGCCATGTATATATTGTGGTGGTGTGCCACAGATGAGCTTATGTATAGGAAACACTGCAGTATGTAGAGCCAAACAGGAAAAGAGTGAGGCTTAGTGCCACCTTAGCGGTAGTAGTAGTAGTAGTAGTAGTAGTAGTAGTAGTGCCAGCTTTTCAACTCTGTTTCGGTCCGTTTGGCTGTGATGTTCATATGAACACAGTCACTCCTCTCTCGTAAGGCTTTCACCTCACTGGCTTATTTGCCTGCTTTTCACAATGACTCAAGGGCTTGAAAATTATGTGGATGTATTTGTTTGTGTCTGTGAGTGTGTGGGTGCATGTATATGCGTGCACCTTTGTGTGTGTGTGTGTGTGTGTGTGTGTGTGTGTGTGTGTGTGTGTGTGTGTGTGTGTGCGGGTGGGTGGATGGGTGGAGGTGTTTTTAGATGCGTCCAGCCACACATTTCAGGTTCATTTTAATCCTGGTCCTGTCCCCAGTGCATTCTTTACACC
>CABFOQ010026896.1:0-12187 GCA_900660455.1 Gephyroberyx darwinii | reverse complement strand
AATCGGATCCTACCGTCCTATATGGAATGGGAGTGAGGAGATGCGCCGCTTACTAGCGTCGACAGCAGGTGATGTGGAAAGAAGGAGGAAGTTACAGTGGTAACTCTTGCTTTCTGGTCGAGTTGTAGCTTTGGTCCAAACACAAGTGAAACAGATCCCGGAACCTCTTGATCCTGATTGACACTGTCCAAAAACAAAGATCGCCGACCTCTACAGACTGAAGGTAACGTTACGCCAACGGAAAAGTCCTTATTTTCACTAAATGAATAAACAAAACCAGTAGCAGTAGCAGTGGTGACGGTGGCACGGTGGCACAGTGCTTGCACTGCTGCCTCACAGCAAGAAGGTTCTGGGTTCGATTCCCACCTGGGGCGCTATTGACTCTGGGTGCCCAGGTGGGTTATCTCCCGGGCCTTTGTATGTTCTCCCCGTGCTCACACGGGGTCCTCTTTCACAATAAGGACCCCAATTGGAAAAAAACATGCAAAGAAGATCGCCACCTCCTGTCCAGTCCCTGACTATGACGTGGACTCACACAACTGGAGCCATTGGTCCCCGGGCGCCACAGAAGGCTGCACAAGGATGGGTCAAAAGCAGAGGACAAATTTCCTGCAGCCACCCTCCCTGCATGCGTGTGTGTTTGGCGGCCACCACTGACTGCATCCTGTGTGTGTGACAGATATATGTGTGGACCAATAAAGTGTTCTTCTTCTTCAATCCAGTCCTCAAGGACCCCCTGTCCTGGAGGACTGGATTGAGAACCACTGAGCTAGAGTAACCGAAACACTTCTAGCATAAGAAAAATAAAAAACAATGTCAATAATAACGGTGGCACTATCAACTGTCAAAATATCCTCTCTTCAATAAAAACTCCCCAGCCGTCTCGTCGCTCTCGTCACCCACTCCCCGCACGCCTCTCCCGGGTACCAGGTTCCAGGATGGTTACCATGGTTATACCTATATACCTATATGATGATAATATTGCACCTATATGGAGTACCATATGGAGGGTTAGATATGTAATACAAGTATTGTAAATATATTATAGTCTACCTGTTTTCTCCTCTCTCTGTGTCTGTGTCTCCTTGTTGGACTCTGTCATCTCAGTATCGCCCCCTAGAGGAGTTAAAGAGAGAGATGGCTCAGTTGGACCTGCTGGTGGAAATGGATGTTCAGGTACGTCAGTCTGATATGTAGGGCAAAATCGTAGAAATTAATTAATAAATCTATTAAAACAAGTGAACATAATTCTATAAAATAAATGAATAAAACAATTTGTAATTAAGTCCAGTCATGGGAGGAGGTGAGGTCCAGGTGTTAGAGAAGAGGTCTATAAGCTGAGAAGAGGCTCACGTATAGTCACAAAAGTTCCTCCTATTAGTCCATGTGACATTCATGGACACTATGTCATCGTCACTGCCATACTCTACCAGAAACCAGTTGTCCTAGTCTCCATTTTTGCACCAAACTGGGGTGACTCCACTATTATCAAGTGTTGTTATTTGGACCCATGCATATTCTTAGACCCTACAGTGAGGCAATGTTTTCTTTCACATGTTCATCGTACATATTCTCGTATTGATTATTAATCAATATGAGAGGTAATATGAGAGGTAAAGGCTCTTCTCCCCTCCATAATTTATGCTCAGTATTCACCAGTAACTACCTCTGACAAGACAATAGACCACAGAGGCTGAATTCTACCTTGCTAGCTGACTCCAATTTTGTGTATATATATTTCGCAGGCAATTTCTTTCTTTCTAGAAACTAATAGAACAAGTGACACTTCGCTGCCCCTCTTGTGTAGAAACATTCATCAGAGGTAAAATAATTTAATTTACAGCCCACTCTATTATAATGGTCTTAGATCCTATCAAAAAGAATTGGCAGTTGTTGTGGCTGACTTGGACTGACACCTTGCCATAACTCAATCTCTGGATCTTCACAAGGAGAGGATTGGTCTCCAGACAGAACTCGATCTTTTAACTACCAGAGAGGCTGAGCAGATTCTGTTTCGGACATGAGGTGCATTTAATGAACATGGGGATAAAGCTGTCTGTCTTTTAATCTACCAATTGAAAGCAAGAGCTCCCTCTAATCAGATCTCCCAAATACACAATAGTTCAGGCGCACTTACTTCCAACCGATATGAAATCAATACCTTTAAGACCTTTTACTCTTAACTATATAGGTCAGAATCTCCCAACAATGAGGCTTTAATGTTTGACATTTTTCTAGAAAAGACTCCAGAAATACCCTCCAACATCTGTCAAAAACTAAACTCTGCTATAGATCTGTGAGGTCACCAATGCTATCCGTCTAAGTGGGAAATCTCCTGGTCCTGAGTTGGGGACTGGCAATTTCTTTTACGTTTTCTGGCCAGTTGGCCCTTTTATTGGAAATGTCTGCATATCATCTCCACCAAGGCTTATTACCACCTACCCACACTCAGGCCTTCATTTCTTTAATTCTCAAGAAAGCTACTCTTCCTATTATCTAACCTCACTCTTGAACGTGGATGTGAAAATACTTGCAAAGGCCCACTGTTATTTCTGAAGATCATACAGGATTCATCAAAGTCACTTATCACAAATATTCCCAAATACTTCCCAATATTATTTACCACACCCTCTTCTTGTCTTTCACGACAGGGAGAAGGCCTTTGATAGATTACAGTGACTAGAGTATTGATTAAGTAGAGTATACGCAGACGACCTGCTTTTGTATGTACAAAATCCCATAACATCCCTCATATCCCGCATCCTTCATCGGGCACAACAGTGCAATTATTTTAATTCAATCAGGAAAACGTTGCTGTGGATTTTTAATGCAAGGGGTGTTTTTTCAGTTTTAATTAGTCATGTAATTAGTTATTAAGTGCAAGCTCTTCCATAGGAGCCGGGCAAAAAGCGTTGTGTTTGTGTGTTTGTGCATAACACTTCTTACAATGTGCAGTGCTTCAAGGGAATTACAGTATGTGCTCTTAAGCCATGCAAAGCCCCAAGAACCCTGTATATGACAAATCCACTGCATGCTTATACACCAGGCAATATGGTGAAAGTCACACAAGCATGAGCCAGCTCTAGGTTGGTGTGCGATGCATCCACATAGCAGAAAGTAGCTTGGTGGTTTCCTAACAGTAATGGTAAAGCCAATGCATAAATATTTTGTTCAGCGAAACTTTGCCGCTGCTGTAGTGGACTTTTGGTCATTTCAGAGGGCTACTGTAATCCACTGATACAATAATATTTGTAATACGACTCATAGTGGCAGAGACTTTGGACTTTCCCTGCTCACAGAGCCTTACCCACAGAGCCTACATATACCAGTTTGCATTGCACTCTAGCTTCTCGAGGCCAGCCCCATGACCCGTCCCCAACTACCTAGCTCACAGGTGGGTATGTCTATCTCACTTACGTGTGCTTCACAACAAATGTGCAGTTTTCACATGTAGCAAATATTGCAGCTTTACAACAGAGCAGATTACACACTTTATTTGTTTTAATTACGGTTTTTTGGTAGACATACTGTCTTTTTGAATTGTGGCCTGGATGCCAGGATGCAATGAGGAAGAGAAAAGTAGTGAATTTTCACCATTTATCAGCAGAAACTATGTAAACAGTGTCGCAGAGTGAAGAAACACCCACACTGTGACAAGAACACAAAAAATATTTGGGTATGTAACCTGCGAGATGTGTTACCGGCTTGCTTTTGCTTGTATTCTGCCAGGTTGGATGTCCTCCTCCCGTTGCTCATCATTTTGAGATGCCATTTCAATTGCTAATGTTGTCAACCTGAGTGTAGTGAACAAGTGTTTTTTGGGAATTGTGATGGTTGTATAGCCACGCCCACTAGGTGCAGAGACTAGACATAGAAACCTAAGAAGGCTGTAGTTCTTTTCACCCTCTTCCATCCGCCGATCACGTAGTCTGGCGGACACTTTGGGGAACCTGGTTAGGGTCATGTTGGCGACGCAGGGAAGATAGAAAAGCATTCAGACAGCTAATTGAATGTTATCCTCATGGCAAATACATTATAGAGATAATGTTGAAATGTTGTTCCTTTAAAGTCAAGTTTCACTCACTCCAATCATCAGAAAGTTCAAGTGCACTTGTAACTGTATTAGTGGCCTTGCTCTATGTTCAGCCAATTCCCAGTAGGTTGAGGGTCCATGGCCCTGAATACAGGAGGTGAATACTTGTCAGATGGTGGGTTTCTGTTCTGGTTGTCGTTTTTTTCTGCTGGTTCAGAGCATGCAGGTCGGCAGCAGTCACCACCCCACCAGAGGACCTTAAATGAGTGTGTGCACAGACTGCGGGGCACCTCATTAACTATGGATGCTGTAGACCAATGAGAGCATCAGACTAGATTGTTTATCTAAGTATTAGATTCTGTTGACCACCAGACGGAGAATTTTTCAAAGGGTGCTAGTCAGATTGGGGTACTTTGGGTAACTTTACATTAACAGGTCATTTGTCAAGCAATAACATAACAATACTATTGGGAAATGTGGTTCTCATTGCACCTGACTTCTAAAGTTTATTTTTCAGCTGTTGGTTCTGCTGAATGAAGTGTTGTGTTGTTGTCCAGGTTATGAGGCGCCTGCTAACCCAGTTCAACAGCACCAACTCTACCATAGAGCACAGACTGAACGTACTGCTGGAACTTGAATATCTAGTACATCAGGTAGGCTGGCTGGAACTCACACAAACACTTAGACACATCTGATTTAAAGACCTTAGTCTCTAACTCTGTCCTAAGGGTTAGGCCACTAACTCTGTGTATGTGTGTTAGGTGGATAATGCCCAGACCCTGTGCTCCATGGGAGGTCTTCAGATCATTCTAGCAGGTCTGAACAGCTCTGACTCCAGATTACAGGAAAGCTCTGCATTTGTTCTGGGATCTGCTCTGGCCAGGTAGGAAGGCTTTGGCTGGAAAGGTTAACAACAATGTGTTAACAGGGTTTGTCCTGGCTCACCTACCTAGGCTCCCCTACCTAGGCCACACCGACACCGACACCCACACGAAACAACCACAACCAAACTTTCATTTTGACTAATGCTTGTGCTTGTGCCTGGATAATTTGGATTGCTGTTGCATGATGTCACAAGTTTTGTATTGATTGGAAATACAGTCAGCAAGTTTTATGTAAGGCCACACCCATTGTCAACTTTTTCGGTTGCTGGTTATGTATACATTATGTTACATTATGTATCTGATTTTGCTGGTTTGTAGTTACAATGTTTAGCTCCAAATTGTGTACCAAGAAGTGTACCAAGTTTAGTGCTGATCCATCAAAAATTGTAAAAGGTTTAGGGAAGAAACTGAAATTCTTAATGGTGGATGGTGGACTTGAGTGGTCCAAGAGGACTTTGTGTGAGGTACAGCCTTTTAAAATTGAATTAACAATACAGTACAATACAGTTGAAATTGGATGAAAGTTGGTACACACACTTGAAACGCATTTCCAGAAAAGACTGCGAAGTTTGATACTGATTTTTCAAATGTGCTTCAATATATAAGTTATTATAAGATCACGTCTTAGGCCATTCCTAGTTTCACCCATCAGAAACAAAGCTCAGATTTCCACCAGTACATGATCCTAGAACATGTGTAAATATGCCTCTATGTCCGATATTGACTATGAATGTAAACATTTAATTGTAAAATGATTGGGCACCACCATAGTTTAGTCTGGAACTATAGTCAAGCATAAAAAAGACAATCATTATAAAATATGATGAATGAATTCTGAGAATCTTGGCTGATTTGAACCCATACAATGACCACAGCAGATGACGTTATACAAATATATATTTATTACTAAACTACACAATAATCACACAGCATAAATGGGGAAAAAAAGCAAGAATATAGGTCAGTTAACCACTTAAGAAGCGCCCCCTTCTTTCTGACCACTAGGGTAAAATTGGTAAAATGATGTCCCCAAAACAAAATGGTTACTGCTCTTAAACCCTTTTGACTACATGCATGATCATGATCTCTCCTGAAAGGTAAGACCTTGTAGTTTGTTCTCCAGGTTTGTTGTTTTCAGAATTACTGTACGTATTACTGAAGCAGAGTTACAGAAGCTCAAATACAGTAGATTGGTTATGCATGAACCCAGACATTCTCTAGCCATAGGTCTAATCTAATCCTGGTAGAAAATCACAGTGCAAATGCTCATTTTTGGTGCCAGTATTAGACACTTTCAAATGTCAGGCAGATTCCCAAAAAGGCCATTTGGAGACTCCAAAAGGACACTAGGTTGCCAAATGATGTTATGGTACAAGACCATATTTTTTGTATGTTTCAATCAAACAACACCAAAAAAGCTGTTATCCATTTTAGATTGTGTTTCTTTTTATCTCTCCAAGTATCTCCTAACCTTTTAGAGTGCTCCAAAACCTCTCCAAAAAGTTTCCTAATGGTGTCCAATGTTATCTAAACGATATTTATGTCACTGGATACTATAACAAAACAATTTAGTCACTAGAAACCTTTTTCTGCATCCAAAACACTGTAGACGATGTGGTACCTAGGATGATTCTCATCCATGTGTCGTAATTCCATTTGAAACAGCAAACATACTTGACTAAACACCCACAGAACAGTCAAACCAAATAACTGCATGGTACCTGGTTGTGTCTTTATTTTAAAAAAAAAAAAAAAATTTTAAATGAATAAACAAAGAACGAAGGTCAGCCTTTTACATTATATTTCAGGCATTTAGCAGACACTTTTATCCAAAACATTTACAGTAAGTGTATTCAACGTAGGTAGGCAAGAGAATTACTAGTCACAATATTTTTAAGTGCATCTCCTCCCCAAACAAGCATCTAAGAGCATAAACAGTGCTAAAGTTAAAAGCCAGTCAGCCCTGAAAAAAGTAAAACAAATATTGCACATTGCTCTAAGACCAACCATGAAAATAGTAAAACAAATATTGCACATTGCTCTAAGGCCAGCCATGAAAAAAGTAAAAAGAAAGCACAAAAAAGGCTTTTATCACAATGAGGTAGCAAAAACATAAATAAAATAAGTCTGGTATGAAAGTGAAAAGTGCAGTTTCAAAACAATTTATATGAACTATACACAAATTGGCATCACTGTCAAATCAGTTGTCCCTATTCTATAAATTGTGCTGCTCATGCCAATCAGTAAAAAAAATCCTCTTTAGCAAAAGGCAGAATAGTTCATCACAGGCCTCACAGAGAAGCAGAGTCTTCAGGGGACCTTTGTTGGAGCTCTGTTGCTAGGTAGAGGTATATTGGATGGTAGGAAGCACTAGGTGGAGCAGGGGGAGCCAGTACAGGAGGAGCCGGTACAGGGGTAGTGACAGGGGTAGCAGTGGTTGTAGGTCCAGTGGCTCTGAGCTCCAAAATGAGTATCTCACAGAAGGTTTTCTGAGACAGGGGCTTCTCATTCTTGAGCAGTGCTGGTGGAGAATGAATGAATTCACAACTGCAATGTCCACAAAGTGGTAAAAAAAGGTTTCATACCACTTCCTGGTTTTGTGAATGACGGTGTAGTAGCCAATAAGTGCATCGGACAAGTCCACACCCTCCATGTACCGATTTTGTATTCCTTCAAGGCTGCTGGAATGGGGACATCCACCATTTTCCACTGTCCTGTCCATCATTCCCCTTCACCTTCTTCTGGACAGTGTCTCCGGTAAATGCTTTGTGAATTCTGGAACACATCTTCACTTCCCAGGTGTCCTTCCACTTCACATACAGCAGCTCATTGTCCCGGATCCAGTGAAGGCTGCCCCTGGGAGCGTTTTTTGGCAGATCGTTGACCCTCGCCTTGGGGAAACCAACCCTGTTTTGTTTTATGGTCCCACAAGCCCAGAATCTTTTCACGAGGTCCCTAAATAGCATGGCACTGGAGTAAAAATTATCTAAAAAAGTTTGTAGCCTGTGCCTAGAAACTTTTCATCTACAAGTGCCATCACTGACTTGTAGCTGAGCCCCTTACCCTGCGTTACAGGGGACTTGCCTTCATACACAAAGAAGTTCCAAGAGTATACAGTAGTAGCCACTTTGTGCCGTTGATGCCATCATTCGTTCATCAACCACAATGTTCTGTGGGGGTTGAAAGTGGGTCATGCATACTTCCCTAATCTGGTTGTACAAGGGTTTGATTTTGCACACACTGTCTTCTTATCATTTTCTGCATCCACCTCAGGATCACTGAAATGGAGATTGGCAGAGATAGACAGAAATCTTCTGCACAACATCACAGATGTGGAGAATGGCATGTTGTAAACATCTGACTTTCTCCAGTGATCGATCAAGGAAGGGCACCTAGTCAGGCCCATATAAATTACAAGTGCCAGGTAGATATAAGTATTGTACTAAGTGCCAAGACTTGTCCCTCTAGGGAGGCTAGTCATCAGAATGTTCACCATCTGATGTTTCTGTTGATGGCCTATTGCACAGCACATGCAAAATGGCTAATGCAACTGTTTTCTGCCACTCAGTTTACTAATCCACCAGTCACCCCCTCTCTTTCCACTGTCTCCCTTACATCCCACCCCCAACCAGTACACACCTTTGTCACCTCTAGGACATGCGTCCTGAGATAATAGTGAAGTTGTTTGCCTCTGTTACGCAGGACCTGCAATGCTAGCCTATATATATATATATATATATATATATATATATACACACACAATATATATTGTGTGTATATATAGAATATATAAAATTTCATTCACATTTGTGACTCACTAAAAACATTTGTAAATTGTATTGCCATCATATTCACTCCATATACAAAGCTTGTCAGTCACCAATAAACTCTGGTTTGGATATACTGAGGCACTTTGGCAAGTTTGGCAAAGACTGATCAGAGAATCATGGGGTTGGTCACATTCTCTTCCAAAGATCATATTTTACACAAAGACACCACACTCCCATTTGTAAAGACTACTCACAAGCCACAGGCAAGCGAGAAACGCCAGAGCTCTGGAAAAATTATTTGTCAAAAAGTATTGGGCATTGGACATTTATCAACATTTTTACCAACGTTGGGACATTTGTGGGACTACAAACTCCAGTGGACCCCTGCCGTTGGTTTTAAGACCAATTTTACCTTGATTTGTTCGACTGCTAGGATAATCAAAATGTAAGGATTCACCTTTTGTGAGTTTTGTTAGAAGGGATTGTTTTTGCTGTAAGATAGGTAGCAATAGGTAGCAAAAAATGCTTTACACATTAAGAATCTTGAAATTTCATGATTTCAGGTAGTGTATTGCATGGTCAGTCTGATGTTAAATTTCACTGTACTAACACTCTACAAAACGTGATGAAGGTGAAAAATGCAGTTGGTGTCCCAGGGGTGACCCGGTGCTTCAGTGGTTAACTCAAGCATACAGGCATAATGGTATCCAAATATACATCTAAGAGTGGTGGCGATGGAATCATCAATATGAGATGACATGAAATCGTGGTAACAAACAACAGTGGGTGTAATCAGGAAACTGGCATAACATGACAGGGAACAGAATTTACCCAACCAAGGATAGAATTCAATTTGGGATGAATTGGCGCTAGTGAGCCTTGTAACGGGACAGACTTGAGTTCAACCAAAGTGTACAAGGGATGGGGATAGGCTACATTGGCAAAGGGAGAAGCGATTAATTTAATTTAATTTAATCATCATTTAATTTAATTTAATTTATCATTGTTCTACAGTAACCTTTTATCTAGGAACACTCAGCAAAATCTAGGAGTTGTAAACAAAATAATAAAAACAAGAGTACCTTTTGTCCCTTCTTATGGTGGCTGATTGAAAGTACTTCTGTAGATTAATTACTTCACGTTCAATCTGAAAACGGTGTGCACCGTTTTGCTACGGTTTCTGGGTTGAACGACATGTTTCCTCGAAACGGTGTGAAACGGTGTGTAACGGGCTTTGAGGTACACACATGGGTGTGTCAGAGGTGTTACCCAATCAGCAGCGACGTGTATATAAACCCCGCTGTATTAAAAAGGCAGTGCGCACAATGGATCCAACTAAAGTCCTTTACAAATGCGTCCACTGCAGCTTGGTGTATGCAACAATTGAAGACATTAGAAGACATGTTTGTCGTAAGTATGTTATAGTATTGAATATGTATTTAAACCGATTTCATCAGGCTCCGAAAATTCTTCGAAAACAACGCAAAAATGGCCTTTTCAGCTGCCATAGTTGCAACGCTTGTGTAACACAACAGGGTGTTCAACGCACCACCGTTTCCGTTTAAATAAACGCTTTGCTACGTTTTGTCAGGGCTGAATGCACCCCAATGCACCCCTCCAATCGACAACACCTGTCCCTCTCTTGGCCAGGCCTTTATCCCCTCTCCTGCAAGCCTGTAGAGGGTGGCAACACACACTGGCAAGAAAATGAGAATTGGCTTCTACAAGTATCATGTGGATTATCACTTTAATGAATAAAGTGATCATTATTTGGGTCTGTATGCCATGGTGGGACTGAACAGCATCTGGACTTTATTTGTCTTTGTACACAGGAAGCTGGGTATCCTAACAGTTGTGCTTCTGTCCTACAGCAACCCAGTGGTTCAGGTGGAGGCTGTAGAGAGTGGTGCCCTCCAGAGGCTATTAACACTACTGGCCACTGCACAACCCCTCAGTGTCAAGAAGAAGGTGCTTACACACACACGCACACACACGCACACACACACACAACACACAATCTGTCAGTTGTAATATTTCCCGTCTGTGACTGTCCTCTCCTCAGGTTTTGTTTGCGGTGGCATCCCTCTTACGCCACTTCCCTTACGCTCAGAGTCACTTCCTGTCACATGGTGGGCTGCAGGTACTATCAGAGCTATTCAGAACAGAAGGGGGCGGGGCTCTGCGCGTCCGCATTGTCACCATGCTCTACGACATGATTAGTGAGAAGGTAAAACTAAACCAAACTTCATTTAAAACTCATCTAGAACATTCAAACCTATATGCCAATAATCTGTTAACGCTCTACTACGACAAATTATTTTTGGTTTGTCAGTGGCACAACGTGCAATCAACATGTTACAGAAAAGTGGGACACTCAAGGACTGAGAGAGCCTCCCTACTTTGACTAGCATTTTTCCATCACATTAACCAGAAATGTATACATTATGTATACATACAAGTTCTCACATTTACCATAACGTGTCTATATATGTACAGTGGCGAGTTTCTGAATCTTTTTGAATTACCTGCATTTCTGCATGAATTGCTCCTAAAATATGGTCTGATCTTCATCTAAGTCATAACAATAGATAAAAAAGTAAAAAAGTACAGAAGCATTTCCAAAAACTTGGGCCTCCATTTGTCTCCAGTGAGATGGTATATAACTAGAGAAAAATTCAGTGCCATTGCTACTCTCCCTAGCAGTGGGCATCCAGCAAAGATCACAGTAAGAGGATGCCGCATTATGATATTGATTAAGGAGGTGACAAAAGAAGGTAACAGCTGATGATCTGCAGGCATTTCTTGAACTTCCTAACATCTGTGTCCATGAGTCCACAATAAGAAAACACTAAACAAGAGTGGTGTTCATGGGAGGATATCGAGCAGGAAACCACTGTTGGGCTTTCATAAGGGCAGGTTTGGTTATTAGTAATCAATACTTAATAATCATGAAATTATTAATATTCATAAATTTATTGATGGGAGTCAATATTTACGGGGCACCACCCTGGAATCAGGGACCAATAACCAAACCTTTAATACAGTCTCAAAATGGCTGTTCACCCCCCCAAATGACGGTGTTTAAATACCACTGTACATTTATGAGTGAACAGTGAAGGGTGAATTTGTACACAGGCCCTCACAACCAACCGTTATTACAACGGATGGGATGGGGATGGTGGACGTGACCATGTGGGTAGAACGTCTCGTGAGAGTTCACAATGGCGACCGTAGCCGCGCAGTTTGAACTAACGGGGCTTGGACTCAAGATGGGGTTGGAGTTAGGCAGCTAACACCATCACCATCTAATGAACGTGTAATAATGTGTGGGTGCGGATATGTATATGGTGGTGTGGCAACTTGCCACAATACCGGGGTCCGTGACAGACAGAGACAACACGGGAGGAGAGTCAAGTGGCCAGCAGGGCAGTTTTATTTGCACCACAATACAGTCAGCAATATCAACGGCCCGGGTGTCAACGGCAGCTGGTCCTCGGCAC